>JAWQFJ010030812.1:77500-125000 GCA_034096865.1 Theodoxus fluviatilis | reverse complement strand
ATGGATTCCACCCGTCTACTCGACAAGAGATGTCAGGATGGCCGAGTGGTCTAAGGCGCCAGACTCAAGGCTGCAGCCTTCCATTATAGTGGAGCGAGTTTCTTAAGGTGTAGAGTACGTGCGCCGAGAGACAGCATCCAAAGTGTCAACTTATATGGGCGACTTTCTACAGACGTACGCGAACCCTGCAACTCTCTCAGCAGATCTCCAGTTGCTCATAGACAGACTGCAGAGTCTGGGGGTTTTGGTGTACGTTGCGAAGTCAGACTTCGACCCTCGCAAGTATTCCCTCATATGTGAATGAATTTTGATACAGCGGCTGGAATAGTGCGACTGCCGCAAGAGAATGGTCAAGCGGACAGATATGGTGCAGCGGCTCCTTACTTCAAACAGCACCTCCCCCAGATTTATCTCGAAGGGGATTGGGATGTGCATGGCGGCAGGGGAGTTGAATCCTTTTGGGGCAGTTTTTCGTGAGACCCATACAGTGGGCCCTGAGCGATCTATGGCAGCAGTGAGTCAGCTTGTGGGATCAGCGACTAGTCATGTCAGAGACACTGCGACAAGCCCTGTTACCTTGGACAACTCGGACATGGCTACTGACGGGGAGTGCCTTTGCAGATGCCGACCGCCACCTTTTCCTTATGCACGGATGCATCAATGACAGCTTGGGGCGCCCACCTCCTCCCAGTCTTTCAGATCTGCTCAGGACAGTGGGCAGCAGAGAAATGCTGCCGTCATATCAACGATCTGGGAATGATGGCAGTGTTAAATGCCTTGAACATGTGGAAGACAGACTGCAGGGCCATGTCGTGATGGTGCTAACCGACAACAACAGAGGTGGCTCACATCAAGATTCAAGGAGGCACCCTCTCTCGTTCCCTCTGTTTGCTCACGATAAATCTGTTACAGTTTGCCCATGCAGCGGGTATCCATCTACTGGTTCGTCACATTCTTGGGGCGTTTGAACGTGATGGCGGACGGACTGTCTCGGTCTCAAGCACTGCCAACGGAGTGGACGCTGCACCCGGGCGTGTTTGCCAGGAGTCATTAGCTTTTCCAGGCTGTGTCAATCGACCTGTTTGTAACGATATTCCACAGCAGGTTGCCGAGGTACGTGTCCCCCGTGCCAGATGCTGCAGCTGTGACTGTAGACGCCATATCGCTGGACTGGACAGGTCTGGACCTGTATGCATCTCCCCCTCTGCCTCTCATTGCGCAAGTGATTCGACGTCTGGAGCAGTTCAACCGCGAGATGCCGTTGGTAGCTCCACTCGGGTGGAACAAGTCATGGATTTCTCTGCTGCTTCTCCGCTACGTTCAGATTCCGAGGAATTGCCATGCAGAGCGGATTTACTGAGCCCGGGCTCCAACATCGTTCAGCCGTACGTCAAGAGTCTGAACCTTCTCTTCTTAAGACTATCAGGAGGGCAGTTGAGGACAGAGGATCTCCGATGCAGTGGTCCAGAGAGTCACTAAGGATTACGGGGCCTCCACTTTATATGTGTACAATGCCAAGTGGAGAGGGCGCAATCTGTGGTGCCAGTCGAAGGGGTTGGACCCGTTTGCCTTGACTTCAGCCCGTCTCACAGAATTTCTCTTGGTCCTCTTTGAGGTCAAGAAGTTGCAATCGCTCGGCTATAGACCGTATTTTCAGTTTGTGTGGGTTATCTAACCCTGGGGCTGATCGGGACTTCGCCCGTCTTTTACGCATTTGCAGTTTACACCGACTCGGGTCTGTACGTTTTTCCTAAGTGGTATATTGATCTTGTTCTGGAATTTTGGCTCATGAGCCTTTTGAGCCACTCAAGGAAGCATCCTTTGACAGACTCACCACGATGAATGTGTTTTTGATCACTTTGGCCACTGCGGGCCGTGTAAGTGAGATTCAGGCCCTTTCAGCCAGAAGGGATTGTCTGCGATTCAACCAGAACGGATCTGTGTCCCTGCTCACCTTCCTGGGTTCCATTGCCAAAAACTGGTTGCCTGAGGTTGGCCGTCAGCAGTACACAATACTGCCTCTTGCAGAAGAGACCTTCTGCCCAGTCCGAGCACTGTCCTGCTACATAGAGCAAACTAAGGACAAAGGGATGCCTGATGATCCGCTTTTTCTACCACTGCATGGCTCAGCAAGGACATCTCTGCAGCTGATTTCCTCATGGAATAAGTCCCTTTTTGAGGAAGCGTATCAGACGGCCGCAGATCATGGCTGGAGAAGACGCAGCGGATACCCCTGGAGAGGGGCGGACCCTGCGCAGGGGAACAGGAGAGTCCGTGGACACTGACCCCACTTCTTCTATTCATACTACAGGGTCATAGTCAGCAGTGGGATCTCCTGGTTCCCAGGGAGCAGACCGGCCGGAGGGCTCGAGAGCTGCTACCCAACGGAGCGGAGCGTCGGGTTCACCGCTGGAGGATTCACCTGTCTCAGGGATCAGGGCTGTTTCAGGACAGTCCCCTGATCTACACCAACCAGCTCACGAGCCGCGTGCCATTGGGGTGTTAATGCGAGAAGACGCAGCGGATACCCCTTCAGAGGGGCGGACCCTGCGCAGGGGAACAGGAGAGTCAGTGGAGACTGACCCCACTTCTCTTCCGGCTACAGAGTCCTCATCAGTGGGATCTCCTGGTTCCCCGGGAGCAGACCGGCCACAGGGCTCGAGAGCTGCTACCCATCGGAGCGGAGTGTCGGGTTCGATGCCGGAAGTTTCTCCTGTCTCAGGGATCAGGGATGTTTCAGAACAGTCCCCTGATCCACACCGACCCGCTCACGAGCTGCGGGCCATTGCAGCATCTTTGGCCCTTTACAGAGGCGCAGCTTTGGAGGACGTCACCAAGTCAGTTGGTTGATCGTCAGCCAGCACTTTCGGACGCCTTATCTGAGACACAGGGCTGGCGAGCATGGCGTCCGAGTGCACCATCTCCTGCGCCTGCCAGCAGAGGCTCATGGGCGGCGCAGATTGTCTCACTGACCAGCATCTTCTTAGCTCCCTTTGCTGTCCTTCAACTTGTGCAGTGGTATAGTACAAGTCCTTAACCTCCTTCTCTTGCTTAACATCTATATTAACTCTTAGGGCGCTGGTCAGTGGAGCGAGTTTCTTACCTCCTTACCCCCCTCCTATTCGGAATTCGGCAAACAGTGACTCATGTTAATCAGAGTAAAAGGTAATTTTTATCCTAAAATTAGTTTTAGGAGGATTAACATGAGTCACTGTGGGAGACCCTCCCAACCTGCCCCGCAAGGAGGAACTCGCCAAGCACTTGAAGAAGTGAACTGAGGTCTTGACCTGTGCACACGGGCTTATAAGGGGTAAGGGGAGAGCACTGCGCTGGCTTTGTGCTTTATCTGGGAGGTCTACGACGACGTCAGGCCTACCCAGATTCGCTCCCTTTGCTGTCGACCAGTAAAGATTAGGCAAACAGTGACTCATGTTAATCAGAGTAAACTGAGAAGTTATGGAAAAGGTTTTTAAGTTTTGGCATTTTGGCCGAAATTTTTTTTTTCTTTCTGCTTATCAGCATGCAAGTGATCATTTCCTGTCACATGGCTTGCAGAGTGACTATTTTTGACTGGCTGCAACATCATTGAGCTGGAGATGCAAAGCTCTTATTCCGCTGTCTGTTGTTATGAATGGGAGTAGCCAGGCATATGTCCATCGCACCTTTGAAAGTTTTTGATGTTTTCTCTCCCTGTCTTTTCTTGCATTCAGTGTATCCAGATTTCAATTTCAGTCCCTAGCAGCGCAAAACAACCGTAAATTTTCACTGATTAGTGCAAGAAAATGACAACCAAAATGTCAAAAGTGATGGAAAAGTATTGGAAAACTTGGGAAATGTGTTTCTTGGAAGTCTGCAGAGCCCCTCCCTGTCTCGTCCCCTTGTCCAGCAGTTGACATGATCGAGTCTGTCAAGAGTGTGTATCCCGCGCTCTCCCCAGGAGGACTACTACCTGGAAGACAACAAGCACAAGCGGAGGAAGCAGGCGGAGCGACAGCACCTGATGGAGGACTACCGCCTGCGATGCTCGCTGATGGGCTGCCAGGCCAAGTTCCGCACCCAGGAGGGGCTGGACTTGCACACGGCCTGCCACAACACGGACGACCAGCGCTTCACCTGCACCGTGTGCCATGAGCATGTGGAGTACTGGAAGCACCTCCGCCTCCACCTCTGGCGGGAGCACAAGCTCAATCCTGACCTCTTCAGTTGCAATGCTTGTGATTTCAAGGCAAGTGCAGTCCATGTGTGACGGAGACCTGCCACCGCAAACCTGCGTAGTGATGGACACGCTCTGATTCTGAGATACAGACAGAAAGTTGAACATTGGAGATTTTGATACACTGACTTTTTTAGGACCCCCACCCCACCGCCCAAAAAAAGTTGTAGTTACAGACACATAACGGGGAAAAAAAATGTCATTAAAAAAGAGCATAAAAGAAAAGGCCAGATTCAATATAAATCACCATATCTTTTGCTGAAAACACTTTAAAAATAAACTTTTAAATTGTGGATTTCCCAAGTGTTCATTGTTACCACCTTTTCTCTAATTTTGTAATTCATGAATAAAAAAAGAAGTTTAGGGTTAGTAGAAAAAATAGGGTTGGTTGGGTTACCATAACCACAAATTATTATTATTTTGTTTTTGCTTTATCAGTACCACCCATAATTGTTTACAGCCCATGATTCCCTAACAAAACGTCATAGGTACAGTCATGTGCTGAACATTGAGAAACCTTCATGGTGTCATCAGTATTTCAGGCCATGTGTCCCAAACATCATGATAGTAATACATGTACTCATTTTTGTGGTGGAGGGTCACATTTGTCCTCTCACTGATGCTTGGTTGTTGTGGTGGTGAGATTTATCTTGGAATTATGTTCATATCCCTCTTGTTCTTGTAACCCTTATGCAGACCTGTGCACTTGTACGAAAAAATCGTACAATGTACGATTTTTGAAGCATTGTACGACTGGTTTTCACGATCTCACGATTTTTTTCGTGTTGGAGTTCCAGTGTGTGTGTTGTGTTTTTGTGTCGTTTGCAGTTTGAGAAAAAATCTTCTGATTTTTCACCCAGAATCTTCTGATTTTGAAAATCTAGGGTGCACAGGTCTGCTTATGGATTGGGGATGAGAATATGGACTCACCACATCCTCTGCAAGATTTGTAAGGAGTGATTGACCCGAGAGTGGAGTCTTGGTAGCTACAAAGGCTTATAAGCTGCAAAGCTTTCTCCTTCCCCTTCTCCCTCATTCCCCCTCCCCTCCCTCCCTCCCTCCCTCCCTCCCTCCCTCCCTCCCTCCCTCCCTCCCTCCCTCCCTCCCTCCCTCCCTCCCTCCCTCCCTCCCTCCCTCCCTCCCTCCCTCCCTCCCTCCCTTCCTCCCTCCCTCCCTCCCTTCCTCCCTCCCTCCCTCCCCTCCCTCCCTCCTTTGCTTGCTCCCTCCCTCCCTCCCTCCCTCCCTCCCTCCCTCCCTCCCTCCCTCCCTCCCTCCCTCCCTCCCTCCCCTCTCTTCTTTGCTTGCACCCTCCCTCCCTCCCTCCCTCCCTCCCTCCCTCCCTCCCTCCCTCCCTCCCTCCCTCCCTCCCTCCCTCCCTCCCTCCCTCCCTCCCTCTCATTGTGGCATGACTGGTGCCTGCAGACAGACACGTGCCACAAGCTGAGTGTCCACATGGAGATCCACGGGGAGGCGCGGTCCTACACGTGTGACCAGTGTGGCAAGGGCTTCAAGCAGTTTTCTCAGATGCGCAACCACCAAGTCACCCACGCCACACGCGAGACCTCCGATCCCAACAAGTGGTGTGTACCCCCTTGCCTTGCCTTGCCTTGCCTTGCCTTGCCTTGCCTTGCCTTGCCTTGCCTTGCCTTGCCTTGCCTTGCCTTGCCTTGCTTTGCTGAATTGCCACTGTGTGGCCTGGACATCAGACTGATTTATTGGGTTGGACTTAAAAAAATTTAAGACATGGCAATTTTTCCCCCCCTTTTTTTAAACAGCATTTTCCCTTTGAGCTGATATATGAGTTTTCTCAGTCTCAGTAGTGTGCTTGCTGAGCATAGCTCGTGTTATTATCTTGAGTCAGAATAATGTTGTCTTCTGTTGCTCTGCAGTACAATATAGAATTTCTCCCGTTGCCAGGCAGTTTGATTCACTGATCCCTTCTGACTAAGAAATTAATTGTAAAAAGCCGACATTATTTTACAGTGATATTTCACTTAAAGTGTCACATCTATGAATATGTTACAAGTATGAACACTTTCACAAAACTCTATCATTAGCAAGTATTACCAACAGATGTGTCATTTTCCCCAGCTCATTTATGAAATATATAAAAATGACAATCTGTATGTGCAGCAAGACGTGGTGTATGTACCTGTGATGTGCATACCATGCAGGATCTCTTCTCAGATGTAAAACATATTCACCGGTATTCCAGCTAGAATTGCCATATCTAGACAGATTTTACATTACAAGCGTTGTCTTTTCGCAGGTACTCCAGCAAAAATTTTCATATCTAAAATGTGCGATCTTCTTGCAAAACACAGTTACTGCAGCAAGAAATGCCTTATAAAAAAAGCAGTCATTTTGCAAAACCCTTATCAAATGACAGGTACTCCAGCAAGAGGTGTGACATCTGTACCCGGGGGTTTGCCAACAGCAAGTGCCTGAAGAAGCATGTCCAGGCCGTGCACAGCAACGAGAAACCGTTCCGCTGCCCCCACTGTGATCACTGCTCTTCCCGCAAGGCCATGATGGACCTGCACATCCGCACACACACTGGGGAAAAACCCTTCCAGTAAGAACAGGCTCTGACATAGCATCCAAAAGTAGTGTGTACGACGATTAAAGAAATGGAAAGGTGTTTTAAATGGTGTGGGGTTGAGTGTGAGTGTGTGTGTGTGTGTGTGTGTGTGTGTGTGTGTGTGTGTGTGTGTGTGTGTGTGTGTGAGTGTTGTGAATGTATGTGTGTGTGCATGAGTGTGAATGTTGTGAATGTATGTGTGTGTGCATGAGTGTGTGAATGTATGTGTGTGTGTGTGCACGAGAGAGTGCGTTTGTGAGTGTGTGTATGTATTTGTGTGTGTGTGTAAAAGAATATAAATAGATGAGTTTGATTTCATGCTTTGAAGAGGGCTGGAGACTCGGCCATCCAAGTGGAACAGTTTGAAACAATGCGTTTGTTTACATGAATGAGATTGGTATCAGAGAAAGTTGCATTTAGGCATCCCAAATTGAGCATGTCGGTGATGTGTGATGGCCTCAGAACAGTGACATGCTTTTACTTATCTCGTGTCAGGTGTGACGTGTGCTCCTATGCCTCCGGAGACCACAACTCGCTTCGGCGGCATAAGATGCGACACACAGGGGAGCACAAGTACAAATGCAACATCTGCAGCTACAGCTGCATCCAGGCCATTTCCCTCAAGACTCACATGGCCAGCAAGCACCCAGGGCAGGGTGGCATTTTTGCCTGCACCCTCTGCAACTTCCGCACCGTCAACGACATCAGCTTCCGCAACCACCAGTCAGACCACCAGAACGGCATCGTCACCACCCACTCCAGGAAGAGGAGCACCGCGCGGGTCAATGAAGACCAGCAGCAGAACCAGCTCTCGGAGTCGGTGGTGATGGAAGCTGGAGATGGCGAGCAGGTGAGTGGAGAGAGAGAGAGAGATGGCGAGCAGGTGAGTAGAGTGAGAGAGAGATGGCGAGCAGGTGAGTGGAGTGAGAGAGAGATGGCGAGCAGGTGAGTGGAGTGAGAGAGATGGCGAGCAGGTGAGTGGAGTGAGAGAGATGGCGAGCAGGTGAGTGGAGTGAGAGAGAGATGGCGAGCAGGTGAGTGGAGTGAGAGAGAGATGGCGAGCAGGTGAGTGGAGTGAGAGAGAGATGGCAAGCAGGTGAGTGGAGTGAGAGAGATGGCGAGCAGGTGAGTGGAGTGAGAGAGAGATGGCGAGCAGGTGAGTGGAGTGAGAGAGAGATGGCAAGCAGGTGAGTGGAGTGAGAGAGAGAGATGGCGAGCAGGTGAGTGGAGTGAGAGAGAGATGGCGAGCAGGTGAGTGGAGTGAGAGAGATGGCAAGCAGGTGAGTGGAGTGAGAGAGATGGCAAGCAGGTGAGTGGAGTGAGAGAGAGATGGCAAGCAGGTGAGTGGAGTGAGAGAGATGGCAAGCAGGTGAGTGGAGTGAGAGAGAGATGGCGAGCAGGTGAGTGGAGTGAGAGAGATGGCGAGCAGGTGAGTGGAGTGAGAGAGAGAGATGGCAAGCAGGTGAGTGGAGTGAGAGAGATGGCGAGCAGGTGAGTGGAGTGAGAGAGATGGCGAGCAGGTGAGTGGAGTGAGAGAGATGGCGAGCAGGTGAGTGGAGTGAGAGAGAGAGATGGCGAGCAGGTGAGTGGAGTGAGAGAGATGGCGAGCAGGTGAGTGGAGTGAGAGAGATGGCAAGCAGGTGAGTGGAGTGAGAGAGAGATGGCAAGCAGGTGAGTGGAGTGAGAGAGATGGCGAGCAGGTGAGTGGAGTGAGAGAGAGATGGCAAGCAGGTGAGTGGAGTGAGAGAGAGATGGCGAGCAGGTGAGTGGAGTGAGAGAGATGGCAAGCAGGTGAGTGGAGTGAGAGAGAGATGGCAAGCAGGTGAGTGGAGTGAGAGAGATGGCGAGCAGGTGAGTGGAGTGAGAGAGATGGCGAGCAGGTGAGTGGAGTGAGAGAGATGGCAAACATTAGAGTGGAGTGAGAGAGATAGTGAACATTAGAGTGGAGTGAGAGAGATGGCGAGCAGGTGAGTGGAGTGAAAGAGATAGTGAACATTAGAGTGGAGTGAGAGATAGTGAACATTAGAGTGGAGTGAGAGAGATGGTGACCAAGGGAAGGGCAGTATGGGAATGGCAGCAAGGGGTAGCATGGGAAAGGCAGCAAGGGGCAGCATGGGAATGGCAGCAAGGGGCAGTTTGAGAATGGCAGCAAGGGGCAGAGTACAATGGTATGGAACACTGTACACACAAAAAGGATTAGTATTGAAGGAGCTGTCTATCATACTTCACCCTCTCCTTGCCTGGACGTTGCACAACTCCCTGTAGTTTGGGGATAAGAATAGACCCTCTGCACCTCCCTAATTGATTTGTAAAGGATGAATAACTGGAGAATTCATGACTTACTCGTACACCAACCAGATCTATTGAATTTCATATTCAGTGGCTTTACACAGCCTACAAAGGTTAATAAACCATAAACTACTTACTTATTGACTTTCTTTTTTACTTTCTTATTTACTTTATTTGTTTATTTATTTATTCATTCACTCACTCACTCACTCACTCACTCACTCACTCACTCACTCACTCACTCACTCACTCACTCACTCACTCACTCACTCACTCACTCACTCACTCACTCACTCACTCACTCACTCACTCACTCACTCACTCACTCACTCACTCACTCACTCACTCACTCACTCACTCACTCACTCACTGAGTTTTATGTGAGCCTGACACTGCCTGGACACTGGTGCTGCAGGTGCTGGAGGTGCCGGAGGTTCAGCTAACCATAAAGGTGCAGCAGAATGGGGCGATGACGGTGCTCGACCACCAGTTCCGACGCCTGGTGGAACTGGAGCCAGTCTTGCAGATCTCAGCCCAGACCTTCCTGCAGTATGCCCTGGCTGCTGCCGGCACCTCATCATCGGACGGCCAGCCCAGCCAGTTCCGCATGACCCTGCCTGGAAGCAACCTGCAGGTAGAGAGAGAGAGAGAGAGAGAGAGAGAGAGAGAGAGAGAGAGAGAGAGAGAGAGAGAGAGAGACAGACAGACAGACAGACAGACAGACAGACAGACAGACAGACAGACAGAAGGATGGATGGACGGACGGATGGATGGAGGGAGACAGAGAGAGAGAGACAGACAGAATGATGGACGGATGGATGGATGGAGGGAGACACAGAGAGAGTCTGAGAGACAGACAGACAGACAGACAGACAGGGAGAGAGAGAGAGAGAGAGAGAGAGAGAGAGAGAGAGAGAGAGAGAGAGAGGAGACAGACAGATTGACTGAATGAATGAACATATTAATGGGGCATCACAGCCTATCAGCCAGTTGCGTATGCATAAACAAGCATGCCCAGTGCCCACACATACACACCACTCTCTGTCTCTGTCTCTGTCTCTCTCTCTTTCTCTGTCTCTCTCTTTCTCTGTCTCTCTCTCTCTCTCTCTCTCTCTCTCTCTCTCTCTCTCTCTCTCTCTCTCTCTCTCTCTCTCTCTCTCTCTCTCTCTCTCTCTCTCTCTCTCCATGGCACAGGAACATGTGCATGTTCACACTTATGCTCATGAAATCTGAGCAGGTAAAAAAAAGCCTGCTTTGGTAGCTATGAGTGTCCTGATGAGTAGTGTGAAAATTACAGATGTCATGTTTTCCTGGGTCAGTAGTTCAGACGCCATTCCTGCTTACAGAGACTGGTGGTAGATCCTGTAAGAAATGCTCATGTGCTCATGATTTAGCATCAGGGTATGTTCTGCATTTTGAGTTTCCTGGAGGTCTATTTTCTGTGGACATTATCATGAATGAGCTTGGTGCAACCTCTTCCATTTGCAATGGTTTTCACTGTTGTGTTGTGAATAGAGATTGTTTTTGCATGAAGATTTTGTGGTTAATGTTCTGTTTGAGTTGTTTAAATAGCTGGGGGACATTTTGAGGGATATTGGGGGTGGGGGGGGGTGCTTTGTTTCTACATGGATAAAGGAATGAATAGAAAGTTGCCTCTCTTGGACATTAATGCTGGGATATTTACTTTGTGAAAAGTACAATGTAGTGTAGAGGTAACTTGCAATTCAACAACTTGCATCCGCCTAGATCAGCTGAAACAGGACTGCGATAGTTGTGAATGCTCTCTTAGGTAAACATTGATAAATTATATATATCGGTGGGCTTCTTGAAGACTTTCTGGTGATTGGCAAGGCCCTGTGAGCTAATTCTCCTCAGGTTTAGACCTGCACATAGCATCGCAGATATTCTAAAGGAAGGAATTAGTGTGTAGAGGGTAAGTTCAGTTGATGATGCAGTGCACATCATGTATGTTGTGTAGCTTAAACCTCATTTCTTTCTACTCTATGTATGTTTTATGGGTAGATACACCTCAGGGTCTGTGACTCGCGTGTGTCATCTCGCTTGTTTCACCCTCTCACCTGTACACAGCATTGTAGATATTGTAGATGAGAAGCTGAGTGCCCAGAGGGTCAGTTCAGTGCACGACACAGCACACACTGAAAATGATGTGTGGCTAGGATGTATGTGTAATGTGCAGATACATCTCAGTGTGTGATTGGCGTACATCACTCCTCTCACTCCTCTCCAGGTCAACATCAGCATCACCAGTGAAGCCACCCCAGAGGGCGACATCCACAACATCGTCCTCACCCAAGTCAGCTCCACGGTGCCGATGGAGGGAGAGGGGGTGGCTATGGGGATGGACTCAGCTGTCTTGGAGGGGGTGTTGGGGGCTGAGGAAGGGGGACAGGCGCAGGTTTTGTTTGCCGACCAGGAGATGCAAGGTGCTGGAGTGCAGGGAACACAGGTGGAGGGTCAGGTGGTCTACATCTCCCATGACGCCGGCCAGGCTGACGGTGCAGTCCTGCCGCAGGGACAGACCCAGAATGTCACTCTGGAGTTTGCCACGATCGCCGATGGCAACGGCACAGATGGGGCTAGAGAGCCAGGTGTGGTTGCTATGGACACGGAGACTGCAGATGGAGAACATGGAGCCCTGCATCTGGACCAGTGACTCTGTGGACGCCTTCGCTGCAACTCCCAGCTCTACGTAGTGCTAGGTGCATTGCAGTAGTTGCAGTGTTTGAATGGGACTCCACTACTTATGTTGCATGTGTGAGGTGGTGTTGCATGTGTGAGTCGATGTTGCTTGTGTGAGGTTGAGGTCTCTCGGGGCACAATGCCAGAGAGGCAGAAGTACAATTTGTACTTTTTCTCTCTCTCGCTCTCTCTTTCCATTTGAATTGTTTATTGTGTGTTTTGATGTTGCATTTAGAATTGGTTGCAGTATGTTGGTTTACGAAACAATTTTTGTCTAATTCCATCAGGGGAATTTTTGTGCCTTATTGTCTGTGTGAAAAACACAGATTTTCTATGGTCACCATGTTCGTTAGTCCGATAGTCTGGAGGAGAAAAAGTAACATATGGCTGTATTTGATAGTTATGTCATTGTGACAGTAAGGCAAGTTATTAAAAAAATTGTGGTGAAGGTGACAAGGCAAAATTTAAAAATAGGGTCAAGAGGTAGACCAGATTTTTAAACATAATTTTTCTTTTCTGTGTAAAATCACCTGACCATACATCAAAATTTCTCTTTTGCTAATAATGCCTCTTTTAATTAAAAAATTGCTCCAAGTCTAATGCATGCAGTTTGTTGTTTACTTTGATTCCTTTTTTTGGTGTTTTTTTCACACTTAAAAAGTTTAGGATCAGCGGGAAAAGATTGGGTCATTGGATTACCTTAACCACAACTGATTTTTTTGTTGTTGCCCGAGGTAGCAAGACTGTCACATCTTGCTGTGGTTCTGTGAGATGTACAGAGGTTCTGATGGTGGCATGCGACTCCAGATTTTGTCTGGGTCTGTTGATGGAGGACTAGATTTTTCCTTGGTAGATTACTCGGGAGTCATGTGTGAAATGCTTGGTGAGGTTCGTGTATGTCCTTGTGTGGGCTCTGTACGATGGCCTGCTGAGGCTGACGTGATGCCATTTTGAGGCCCTGCACTTTGCCTCGATGAAGCTGTGATGAGCTGTGGCCATACCTCTGGAAGGCTTGACATGGCGAATACTTATGGGCAATTGGTGGTCCGTCAGTACCTGCTGGGGTGGGGGGCGTTCGGATGAGTTGAAGCTTTTGTTAGTGCCTCCATACTGGAGAGATGAGTTGCAGTAAGTTGGACATTTAGGGAAATGGTGTCATGGATTTTAGGGCAAGGAGAAGTTTGCAGTTAGATTGCTGTCATACAATAAAATTATTCATGATGTGACTCTTGCTGCGATTGAAAAAAAGCTATGAACAATTTTTTTTAATGTGCTGTTTCTGTGCGAATGATATTGCTTTCATTTCTTCATTTCACCTCTGAGAAGACTCGTGATGTTGGCAACACCAAGGCATGTCATTGTCGCTGGGTTTGACCGTCCTTGTGAGATCAAAAATGGAAAAACTCTCCTTCTGGAATCCAACAAGATTAAGAACAAAGCCTGGAGCCATGTTTTTTTTGTCTGATTCTGTTTGAGAGCCACGCCAGCATTCATCACGTCTCTGTGTGGCTGTGGGTGAAGCCTAGGGCAAGCTGCAGACAGCAGCAGCAAGGTTTGGCTTGGATCTTGGTTGAGGAGCGTCGCTGCCCTTCAGACCGAATGCTGGACTCTGTGCTGTCAGCTGTCTGTGATTCCTGGCCACTACACGACTACAGTGCTGGTGCTGGACCTCAGTTCACTGCCCCTTGCAGCCGCCAGTGTTGTGGGAACAGAACTCAGTGTGAAGTTCTTGCTTCCTGGTGGAGGGCAGGTCTGTGAGGGTGCGACGTTTTGGACAGCATTGCCTATGGGCATAATTCTTCCCCAGCAGTTTTTGTGATCTTAAATGGAAAGACTCTGTCAATGAGCTTTTGAAAGAGTGAGTCAGTGCACTTTTGATGGGCTGCATCAGGGTTTTTTTCAATGGACTGCATCCATTTTTTTTATGGAACAGTTTTTCAGTGACATGATCTCTTGCAATGACATCCAAGTCATGCCCTCTGAAGTGTAACCATTTCATGTGAAAAGGCTGCATCAGTGAAGTTACCCATGAAAGTGTCTGCTCATGACATGAACTCCATTCCAGTGACATCATCCATGTTGTGCTCTTTGAAGAATTGTAGTAGTCATATCTGCTGCCATCATTGTTTCATCTGTTTCATGTGGAATCCGAAGACTACATCAGTAAAGTTTCCAATGAAACTGTCTGCTCATGACATGAACTCCATTCCAGTGACATCATCCATGTTGTGCTCTTTGAAGAATTGTAGTAGTCATATCTGCCGCCGTCATCGTTTCATCTGTTTCATACATGTGGAATCCGAAGACTACATCAACTGCATTGAGTGTGTTTGAATAGAACTCTTTCGATGGCATGAACTCTCTTCCAATGATATCATCCATATCATGCCACTTAAAGAATCATTGTTCTAGTCATGTCTGCAGCCATCATTGTTTTGTCAGTATCATGTGGAATCGGAGAATTGCATCAACTGCATTGAGTGTGTTTGAATAGAACTGTCTTTCGATGGCATGAACTCTCTTCCAGTGATTTCGTCCAAGTTGTGCCATGGGCCAACTCATTGTTCTAGTCATGTCTGCAGCCCGTCACCTCCTCTGCCTGAGATTTTTGAGAGGAGTTGATTGGATTGTCTCAAAGTTTCTTCTGCTTTAATGTTTCAAATGTTCCCAGCACTGAAGCCCTAGGCTGCATGACTGTAGGGTTGTCTTCAAGATTGAGTCTCAGTCTAATGTTGATCCTCCAGAAGTATGTTGTCAGATTTTTGGCACAGCACACAGTAAAATTGTCCTGAAATATCCTTGCTTTTTCATCAAAAAGGAAAATTTTGGAACGGAGACGATATCAAGAAAATGTTTCATGCAATGGGGTAGAAAGATTTGGAGAAAATGTGACACAGATCAAATGGCCTTGGAACCTGCCCTAAAATGGGCGAGTGCAACTTTTGACATTGATGTTGCATTTTTCCACATTAGGGGAGGGAAGAACTTTAATGATGACCTGTTTTCTGAAAATGGTAAAGCTGGACATTGTGTCCTGTCCTATGCACCCCGAGTCTTCGCAACAAACGTTACGAGATTTGACACATCTGGTCTTCAAAGGGAAATACTGGTATTTGTATTCAAAGGTATGAAGGGATTATCCATTGCTTTTGCCACCGAATCTCTCATTCCACCCCCTCCTCAACCCTGCCCATCTGCATTCTGATTTTTTCCTGATCCACACATGAACACACACACAACCACATATGCATACGCACACCTTTACACAACACTCAAAATCAAATACATTGTTTTTGCCAACGGGGACATATTTTGAAGTCATGCATGCATACATGCATGCACTCTGTACAATACTTACATGTATTTTTTTGCCTACACAAGCATAATCTTCAATGTGCATCTCATCAAATAGCCACCTGCATGCACACACACACACACACACACACACACACACACTCCACAACATTTAAAATGCATTGCTTTTGCCAACACAGGCATTATCTGCAATATGCAGCATCTCATTACACAGCTGCATGAACACTCCACAACATTAAAATGCATAATATTTGCTAACACGGGCATTATTTGCAATATACATCTCATAACACATTTACAAACGTGCATGCACATGCACACATGCATACTCCTTGCCATGATATTCATTATGCAAATTTGCATAATGAATCTCGTCCCTTTGCAAATGCACTCCTGCTCACAACATTGTCAAATGCTTTGTTTTTGTCAACCATGAAATTCCGTTCATGCATCAACCAACACTGGCACAATATGCGTTTATTCATCTCATCCACACATCTACCTGCATGCATACACACACATAGGCACATACTAGCATGCATGAACAAGCATGTACATACACACACACACACCCCCCACCACAACGTGTCAATTGCATTGCTTGTGCCAACACTGACCGAATCTGCATGATTGATTTTTACAACATAATGACATTTTGGTGCTGTTGTAAGATGTGATGGATGCAAAATACTTCCCATTTGCTAATCTGCAGGGCCAGTATGAATTGGAGTATACATCAGTGATTTGACTTATGTTGTGTGCTAGGGACACATGCTGTGGCGAGAGAATTGCAGTTCTTTTGGACCACCCCTGAATGAAATGACAGAGAAAATGAGATTATGATGTATTAAAATCATGTGTCATGCACAAATATTTCCCCCCATCAAGGAAGAGCTTAGCATAGATATACTTGTATTGTAATATGCTGTAAAATCGTCCCAACTATCAGGAGGTTAAAAATAACCCAGCTGTGATGAATGAACAATGCAAATAACCATTTTCTTGTGTGTTTTACTGTTAGGTTTTAACGTTTCACACGGTAGATTTTACATTTTATTTCTACCTTTCTGTCTTGAATGTGCAACTATCAGCAAACTTCGCTCTTTTTACACTTTTCACAAGCATTTACATGCACATGTTAACTACCATCTTCCCCTAAAGCAGATGATTGTTGTCTGAATGTCACCAACTTAGTAACCGTCACTGTTTAATAGAGCCAACTGCTGCGAGATCTGCATGGCACATTGGATGTTCATAGACGACAGCTGGTGTTTTTGCAAACATTAGTAAGGTGAGGTGAATAACCGCCAGGCCTGGCAAGACGAGCACATCAATGAAGTCCATACTCACTTGCAGACATTGCATTTGGGGAATAGAGGTAAGGGCAGGATGGGTGGGTGGGTGGGGGAGTAAAGTTGTATGGCCTATCGGCCTGAGTGGGCTATAAAAGGTCATTGAGCATGAACATCACGAGAATAGAGTAAGTGCAAATCAAGTAATGGTTTCCCCAGATATTAACCTCTTACAACCCAATAGGTAGTAAGCCTGTAAGGGCAAGAAAAAGTGCAACAATTCTCCGCTCCTTTCATTTTTAGAAAGGTGCAATGAAATGGAATGGCATGGTAGAGAAGTAATTTTCCCCCTCTATTCCAAGTCGATTAATCTCATCATTAAAGAGAGATGGATGGATGGATGGTATTTTACGGCCTATCAGCCTTTGAAGGCTACATCATTAAAGAGAGCTCAATAGGATGCAACATGCTGAAAAATCAGTTTGGTCCCAGTTGCAGAGTGTTTCATGTAAAATGCCAGCAACAGATTCATGCATTCAAGGATGAGTTCCCTGAGTCAACTACACGGATCTAAAAGGCTTTTGCAGTTGTCAGTGTAAACGTTGAACCAGGCAAGTAATACAAGGGAAAAAAAGATAAACCCCAACAAAACATACGCACAAGCCTAGAGATGGACTGTAGTTAAAATTTCTCAATCTTTCGAGTCCGAGTTATAATAGTTTATTCATATGCACATATCTTTCCTTGACAGGCAAGCTCATGGCGTTTACAATCCAAAGAATCAACACTCATGCAACCACTCAACACCACATTCCTACAAAAACTCACACACTACACACATAAACAAAAAACAAAAACTAAGATCCAGTAGAACAAATAGAACAAACTATACAATATACACAGCACTTGCAGGCCAGGTCAAGTAAGGCACAGCAGCTCAGCGGGAAAGGTGGATCAGAAGAGGTGGGTCTTTAGAGCACTTTTGAACTGGGGCAGTGTCAGAATGAGAGACAGAGAGGGAGACTATTCCAGGTTACAGGTCCAATATAGGAGAAGGCACGCTGTCCTTGAGTTTTCTTGTTACGGCGGGGGACCTTAAGCATTCTAGAGTCAGCAGCTGAGCGTAGAGATCTGGAGGGCGTGTAGACTGCAAGAATTTCTGTAAGAGCGTGTGGTGCGGTGTTGTCGATGGCTTTGAAGCACAAAGTAGCAAGTTTATAATCTATCCTCTGAGAGATGGGGAGCCAGTAAAGTGTATGTAGGAGTGATGAGACATGGGTACACTTGGGACATCGAAAAACTAGCCTAGCAGCACAATTCTGAACTTTCTGGTGTTTGTTAAGCAGAGTGTCGGAGATGCCAGCGAGAAGAGAGTTTCCATAGACGAGACGAGACAGAACAAGTGATGCGATGAGCATTTTGGTGACCTGCTGAGAAAGATAATGACGAATGGTACTAATTTTCCTTAGCTTTGTAGAGCTGGGTATCATCAGCAAATTCACTGTGAGAGACTGAATGACTGTCAATTACATTGGAGAGTGGTTGGTTGTACAGTAGAAACAACAGAGGACCCAGAACAGAGCCCTGAGGGACTCCATACTTGAGAGGTGTAGGATCAGAAGCAAAACCCAAGATCGAAACAGTCTGTCTACGTTCTGAGAGATATGAATGCAGGAAAGAGAGTGCTAAGTTCCCAATGCCAAAAACGTTTCTAAGACAGGTGAGAAGAATTCCATGGTCTATTGTGTCGAACGCGGCACTCAAGTCCAACAGAGTAAGAAGAGAAACTTTGGAATTGTCAGAAGCAACGAGAAGATTGTTTAGAACACGGAGCAGAGCTGTTTCGGTGGAATGATGAGCACGGTACGCGGATTGAAAACGGGCCAAAAGGTCATACTGGGACACGTGCTCCAGCAGCTGCTGCAAAGCTAACTTCTCTAACAATTTTGACAGAAAAGAAAGATTGGAGACTGGCCTATAATTACTAAGTTTGTTTGGATCTAGGTCCTGCTTCTTCAAGAGCGGCTTAACTATAGCCTGCTTGAAAACACTAGGGAAGGTGCCAGTCTGGAAGCAATCATTGATCATCTGTGTCAGGACAGGTAGGATCTCATCAATGCACTCAACTAAGAGGGTGTGGGAACAGGGTCAAGGTCACAGGAGGTAGGGTTCATACTGCGGATGGTCTTGAGGACTGCACTAGCCTCAACCGGGCTGAACTGAAGGAGGGGAGTACCCCTGAAGGATACTGGATCATCACTAACAGGCGCACCTGCATCAGCAGACATGTCAACGCTGCTTCGAATATCAGACACCTTGGACACAAAAAAGTCGCAAAACATCTGAGGTAACAACGACATTGGTGAAGAAGGGAGAGTAGTACAACGGGTCTGGTTCATGAGCCTGTTCGTGATGGAAAATAATTGACCGCAAGTGGTAGAAGCACATATTTTTGCATTGAAGTACACTGTCTTAGCTATATCTACTAGACGATTGATCTTGTGCTTGAAAGAACAAATGAGGGTTACAAATGAACTTCAGCAATTCACTTGAAATTTTCGTGAAAATGAGAGTTAGTGCAATTTCCTGCTGAAATCACTTTTGACCCATCTCCAATACAAGTTTCTATGCAAGTCTGATGACATGGAAAATGTTTGCTGCCATAAGGATGGGTACTGGTACTTGTAGTCAACAGATGCCAAAGGCTGCAAACGATTAATTCACCCTCAAAGTGTGAAAGGTCCAAACTTTCAGCCAAATTTCTCATTCAGCAGTTGCTCCGACCCTCATGTGGTTCCATCCCATCATCCCCCTGTGGGTTTGGGGTCAGAATTAACCCCCTGTGGGTTCGAGGTCAGAATTGACTCCCTGTGGGTTCGGGGTCAGAATTGACCCACGGCATCTCCCTATGCGATTCGTAAGAGGCAAATAACTACAGACAACGTGACTTGATTAGCGTTTACTCCTGTTCTAAAGATATTCGTGCTTAATGCAGACCTAAGGCCAATTCGGGAGAATCTGAAAAACAGGCCTGGGTCCGGGGGGGGGGGGGGGGGGAGGGGGGGGGAGCGGGCAAGGGGGCTCAACTGAAACGTGATAGCGGGGGGGAGGGGGAGCGCTTCCAGCTCAGCTGAAACATGAGGACAACCCTATGAGGCCGCTTAGAACTCAAGCGAATCGTGGGGGGGATGGCCCTATAGGAGCGCTGCTTAGAGATCGGCCGCAATGTGAGAACCGGGGGTGGGTGGTGGGTGGGTGGGTTTCACTGCTATTGAAATCGGGAGAATTCACAGCCTAATCGGGAGGTCGGAAGATGCAGGCCTAAATCAGGAGTCTCCCGATTTTTTCGGGAGAGTAGGCAGGTCTGTTAATGGCCTTACATAGCCTACAAAGGCAAATAGGCCGTAAAACACCAACCAACCAACCCATCCATCCCATCAAGCATCAACCCAGCAGGAAACTCGGGCATTTCACAACAGGACTATTTCACAACTGGTCTATCAAAGCAATGGATGAATGGGAAATTAAGCCAACATTTCTCCTCTGTAACACATCTAGGATTATAAAAGGAAAGAAATTTGACCAGAACAGAAATTGACCATTCACAAAAAGTTGTCTTTGCATAACTTTATTCACAATAAACTTGACATACATTTTATCTTTTAACATTAACAAGTCATGTCTAATTCCCTTTGATGCACACATCCTTGATCTAAATTAAAATTTACTTCAAATATATATGAGTTACTTAAAAATTTGTTATCTCCAAAGCGTGCATAATCTATATAACTGAAGGCATAGCTCAGAATGAGACAATTCTAAAATTCCCTAAATGGGACAAATACAACACTACTCTTAAGTGGTAGTAGAGGTGGTTCCCCCCATATTGGGATCAGAAAAATCCAAAAAATACATGGTTAACACTTGAAAAGAGACAAACAAGTTAACATAGCAAATAAAAAAAATAGCTGCACACTGAAATAGTGTCATAAGATCATCAGTCTTTATGCTTCGTTTATTATAAGTAATGCCTTTTCCCACACTAGATTAAAAATATACAATTTTTTATTTTTATTTTTTTTAGCTGCCGCAAGTTTTGAGGCGAATCTTTCTCACCACACTCAAACTTGGCACCATCCAGCCTCCAAAGTCTGGGAACACGTTTTCTCCACTTTGAGTCTGAACACTGCAAAATTTGTCTGTGGGGAAAGGCCAAGGGCATTGCCATCAAGATGGTTGTGAGCCAGTGAGGGTGGCAGGCTGCGTCGCCCTTGCTGAGGTATGTTCAGACTGTCAAATGAGGTAAACGTGCTAATTCGCCTCCCACTGGCGTCTCCAGTCAACACTAGTTGCTTTGCTTCTCTGTGAACAAAATACATGGGGCAGCAGATTTGGACTGAAGGATGCATACATATGCAAGCATGCACACACACACACACACACACACACACACACATGCATACACTCCCAACACACACTCCCATACACTCATATATCCAACACACACACACCCAACACACACACCCACACACACACATACTCGTCCAACACACACACATATCCAAAGTCGAATATACACACACACACAAGCACCCCAAAATGCATTCACACATTAATGTATCAATCAAAATGAGCACATTTTACGCTGTCTTCATTACATCTTTGAGTTTTAAAACTAATTTTTGAAAGTCATACAATTTCCTTTGTAAAATACAGACAGGAAATACAGATAAAATGTGGAAAATGCCAATTACGAACAAGATGAGACAAAAAAAGTTGCCACATATCTTGAATACACAGGCCCAACTATTGAAGAGCATTTACTAATCCCTCACTTATGGACAACAATATCACTAAATGTTACATATAAATCAAGAGCATCTGCTTCTTCCAATACAATCAAAATGGTAGAATAAAGATTATAGTCAAAAATACCAAATGCAGACTACCAAAAAATTAACTTGCTCTACCATCAAAACAACAAAGTTTAAAATTTCAATATCATATAACCTGTCTCGGCTCACAAGTGAAATGCACAAAGCCTCCGTTTCTATGAGCCAAAAACTCCTGATAACAGTGATGGATAACAAAAAGGACAATCTGAGGATCTTGTGCCATCCTCAAATTCATCAGCCCCTCAGCCAAAATCACTTTCTCTCTGGGTCTTCCTGATCAAAGAAATATGATTCTTACAAATACTGTATTGAAAGACCTGACATGAACATATACCAACAATACTGTCAACAAAATTTGTGAACTATGATTGTTGGTTAAATTCAAACTAAAAATCAAACCTTCAAGCTGCCGAATCCAAGTCAGAACAACAAATGTGGAGATTAGCACAATGAACTCCACTCCAAACGACTATCTCTGCTATTCTCGTCTCCTTACTACAAATTCACGATTGGGATAGTTCCCTCCAAAATTGCATAAAATGTTTCCAAATGACCTAAACAAAAATACAGTGCCAAGGAAAACAAAAATACAGTGCCAAGGAAAAAGAAAAGTACACCCCATCAAATTCAGCTGTTCATGATGCATCTGTTGCTGTAATTTTTTTAAGTGTCCAAGCCTAACATTGCCCGTCATTGAAAAAAAGTTGTAATGAGAATTATTACATGTCCCCTTGAAAATTCTAGTATCCTATAGGAGATTGTTGGCAGCACATTCCCAAAACAATGGCATCCAATAATGAATGCTTTAATCATGATGCTCTGAGAAATGTCAACAGAAAGATTATTTCTCCTTCAAAACTGGCCTTCACCGGGAATTCTTACATCATTATCACACTGAGCAAAAACTGTTGTAGTTTGCTAGTCAGGGTCGGGCTGTATTAGTGCTAAACTTTCTGACCCATCATTTGCCTCAACCATTGATGTCGACATGGTTTGACATATTCAGGTTGGTACCCATTGAAGACACTTTTGGTCTAGGCTGCGATTCCTTCTGTCGGGAAGCACAGAGGTTTTAAATTGTCTTGATTATGGAATGAATATCAAAACACACCCACTCCTAATCTCCTTTGCATACGTGAATAGCTGCCAAAGTGTTACAAATATGAGCAGGTTTATAAACAGCAAGTTCTGTAACCCATCATTTCCCAACTCCAAATAACCAGATTCATACTTCACTTATGAGGTTCAGCATTTCACGATACGATGTTAACACCCCGCAGAAGCATAAGTTTGCTGCAAACAAATGTTACAATTCAAAGTAGATTAAAACCTAATTTAAAAACTACTTCAACCCATTTTCACTGGTAATTTGACTTTGAAGATTGGTCAAACTACATATAAACAGGCATCAATCAAGTAAAAAATATATAATCTGTCATTGTCTATCACAAAATGATCACTGCATTGATTGCAAATTCTCCAAAGAAACCTGATCCAGCCTAAGGCATCTTGTCTGCAGTTCCATCTCCTTTCCATTCCACCTTTTCAACTAAACCCCACTAGACGCCATTGGTTGAATTTCTGGGATGGAAGTGGTCCTGGCAGAACTGACGGATTCTATCGCAGGCCTCAACCACCTTCTCAGAAGGCACTGTCAGCACCACTCGGAAGTAGTTGGGGTACTGGAAAGCCTGCAGGAAAGAAAGTGCAAATTGAGTGGCATGCATTTTCAAGGCTGGCTGGCTGGCAGGCTGGCGTTTTACAGCCTATCCGTCTTTATACGTTTATAGGCCATGTATGCGAGGCCATTGATACTGAAAAATCATTCAATCTGGTTAGAATTAGAGCAAGTCAAGTCAATTTCCTGAGTTATTCGCCTCTTACGAAATGCATATGGAGATGCTGTGGGTCAAATCTTGTCCCAAACCACCAGTGGGATTTCACTGTTGGTGTGCCAGTGGTCTCGATGCATATAAGTATGATTAAAATACAAAGAAGTTACAATAGGATGGTTCTTCCACTCAGCTACTTCATGCACATAGTGAAAGTTTGTATGAATAAACACATGGCAGATCTGCAGTTCATTAAAGTGATGAAAATCATCACTTTAGAAATATGCTTTTTGCTCCTCTTTCTCATTTTCAGGACAAACACAGGAATTAATTACAGCTCTAAGTTATACGAAAGGAGGAAGAGGATTTGCACTCTGCAAATCGCAGAATAGCTAATGCCCAAGTCTTAACCCTGTATCCCCTTCAGTGCCCGTTGCCGCCCTACAATTCTGCCTTATTTTTCTTTTACCTCTGCTTGCAGTTCTTTGAAAAATTAACTCTTGTGTTGGGAGATAAAGGGTTAACTAACATTTTTGCATCAGCCACAGAAAACCATTGGCCCCCTGCAAACCTTAGCATGCTTGTAGGGATTTCCTTGGCAAATTGGGCGCCCCCCCCAAAAAGAAGAAATGCAGTTTCCTCCTTTATGTCTTAGTTTATCCGAAACATAAAATCACTTTCTTAAAAAGGGCCTTTATTAAAGATCGACTTAATTTGTATGTGGATATAGAGTGCACGCATGCATGCACACACACACACACACGCACACCAATTGTTTCCCTGCTGGAAGAACTCCATATTTTTCTACAATTTGCTCATTTTCATAAAATGAGTTCATTTAAGAAAAAGACCAACTTTTCAAATGCTAATGAGCTTTTTTACTTTTAAAAATCTTTCAGATAGGGAAGTATATACACAAGCAGCTTGCTCAAAATAATTCCTTGGTAGAAAGACTACACTTCGAGCTCGAGCAGTTTGCACACAAAAAAGAGAAGCCTGAAAAATTATACATACAATTAAATGCTGTAGACATTATGGGGAGTGGCGAGAGATGGGATCTGGAATGGAAAGGGGGGAGGTGGGGGGGGGGGTGGGGGTGGGTGGGGGGGAAGGGGTGGAACAGGATCAGGAAGTATTGGGCAAAGAGCCTTTTCTTGTTATTGTATATTTCGTATTTATGTTGGTAAAATTTGTGACCACTTGCTCTGACACTTCTCAAATTTTCTATTTCTTAATTGAAGCAATTCTTTCTTCAACTCTATATATAGACTGGAAGACTTGCCTCCAAGACATTTGGCTTGATGAATATATGTTTTGGTCAATATTAAACTAATGAGGTCTTTCATGACTGGGACACTCACCGTGGCAGGGAGGCAGAAGACACTCTGCTCAGTTACCAGTCTCTCTGTGAACTCCACGTCGTTCTTGAAGTCTGGAAACTGGGGAATGTCCACTCCCACCTGCAAGAGACCATCGGCATGCACATTGTCAATCCTCTTGGCACAGAGGGAGGGAATGGACAGTACAATATGTCACGGCTTCAGAAGAGCTCCAGGAAAGATGCACATTTGTTTTTGTAGGCACATCCAAAATGCTCACCCTAGAAAAGCAATACCAAACTCAAACACACATGAACACATACACATTCATGCACACACACACACGCACGCACGCACACACGCACAGGGAATGGGTGATTAATCCTACAGCTATTCTTGGACTTGCCAGGAATTACTTTAAGTGAAAACTGGTACATGAACCCATGACTAAGTTGCAAATTCAAGGATGACATTTTCCTGGGGTTCAATACATGCAATTTCATCATAGCTTTTGTATGTAGACATACATTTCCTCTAACACAGAGACATTTCAAAACATGGATAAATATACATAACTTCGATATTCATAATAGAGCAGATGCCAGAAACAAACTTTAACGCACACTTTACTAAGAATTAGCAACATGCTAAACTTGGACTGTTCGCTTGTGGATGAGAAAATGTCCACATCATATAGGCACAAGGTACGGACGAATGCAACCTTTACACACCCATGCACAGACGCATGATCTGCTCACTACTGCCATGAGAGAACCAGACACTGTGGTGCATACTCACCATCATGTACATGGCTCCCTGAGGCATGACTGGATGCAGGCCTGGAATCTTGGACAGCTCATCGAAGAAGCATTCTGCGTTTTTCTGCAGACACAAAGCTAGGGCACTATGATATGTTATAGCAGGCCATATGGACACACATTCAGTCACGGTCCTTTAAAAATTATGTGAGGTGGTTGTGAAAAGCATGCAGGGTTAATCCTCACTACATGAAGGCAACAGTAATTTCTATAGCTCTGACAATGGTTGTTTCAGTGGCATTTGTGATTATGACAATTGCAGTACTTATTTTGCCCCAGAAAGTAGACATTAATTTTGGACTGGCACCATGGTTTTGCAATATATCACAGCTGATGTATCTACAACGATGTCAGCAAGATGACAGACATTTTACAGGGCTAGTGTGCATGGTCTATATCTACATATGTTCCATGCTGCTTTACCCTGCCCTAGCTGCCGTTCCTATACTACTCCTTGCTGCCCAGGGAAGATTTGGGCTAGCATCCAGTTTTCCTACACACTCACTTCAAAACTTGGTGACCACATGAAGATCATCAGACAGACATATCCCACAATTCTCACATTGCAAAACATAACATGTAAAAAGCAATGACTAGCACACATTTATGGCTGAAAAGCCTTCCTCAGGTGCACAGGTAACAACTTGGGGACGGGCACGACAGTGGGTTAAAATCAAATGAAGATGAGTGTGGGAGAGGGATGAACAACACCTGAATGACGAGACAGAGGATGGAAAAGTGGGAGGAAGCAGACATGGCTGACTGCTAGTTGGCGTGGAATGGCAGCAAGGGTCAGAGGTTGGAGGTATGGAGCAGTACACACTAAATAGGTTCCAAAACAGTTACAATAAGGAATGACTTGCACCATCTTCTCCACTGACGTGTTTACAGAAACTGTCACCGACACCAGCACAGCACATGTCCAGAGATGTGCATTGCAAGCTGACCTTGATGTAGTTGATGGTGTCTGCATAGAAGGTTGCAGGGGTGTTCAAGAGAATGTCCTCCACCGCTGCCTGTACCAGAGTGTTGGGACCCAGGATTCTCTGGGTCAAGCTGGTCAGTCCCTTTCGCACCTGTAGAGAATGAATGAATGAATGAATGAATGAATGAATGAATGAATGAATGAATGAATGAATGAATGAATGAATGAATGGAGACTTATGGCCAACCAGCTTTATCATACATAGGCCAGTCACCATAACATTGCTCGAGTTGGATACAGCATAAACACATTTACGTCTTGATTTCCCTGGTTAATGACCTTGTAGGAATTAAATCAATATATTTTGTTTTCTTGTAGCCAGTGCAGGAAAAAAACAAAAACATTCTAGAACACACTGATATGTCTGCATGCTTAACAATCCATCCAGATTTCTCTCACCCCAGGGATAGAACCACTGCACTGCGCCTCGCACCTAATCAAACGCCAAAGCTTGCTCACCTATATCTGCCTGTCAACAGACAGGGTTTCAATAGGCGAGTAGAGGTTGCGGAGCTGACTACGCACTCACGCAGGAGGGGAGACTACTGCGTATGGGGCTGCCAGGAGCTGACTGCGCACTCACGCAGGAGGGGAGACTACTGGGTACGGGGCTGCCAGGAGCTGACTGCGCACTCACGCAGGAGGGGAGACTACTGCCTATGGGGCTGCCAGGAGCTGACTGCGCACTCACGCAGGAGGGGAGACTACTGGGTATGGGGCTGCCAGGAGCTGACTGCGCACTCACGCAGGAGGGGAGACTACTGGGTATGGGGCTGCCAGGAGCTGACTACGCACTCACGCAGGAGGGGAGACTACTGGGTATGGAGCTGACTGCGCACTCACGCAGGAGGGGAGACTACTGGGTATGGGGCTGCCAGGAGCTGACTACGCACTCACGCAGGAGGGGAGACTACTGGGTATGGGGCTGCCAGGAGCTGACTGCGCACTCACGCAGGAGGGGAGACTACTGGGTATGGGGCTGCCAGGAGCTGACTGCGCACTCACGCAGGAGGGGAGACTACTGGGTATGGGGCTGCCAGGAGCTGACTGCGCACTCACGCAGGAGGGGAGACTACTGGGTGTGGGGCTGCCAGGAGCTGACTGCGCACTCACGCAGGAGGGGAGACTACTGGGTATGGGGCTGCCAGGAGCTGACTACGCACTCACGCAGGAGGGGAGACTACTGGGTGTGGGGCTGCCAGGAGCTGACTACGCACTCACGCAGGAGGGGAGACTACTGGGTATGGGGCTGCCAGGAGCTGACTACGCACTTACGCAGGAGGGGAGACTACTGGGTGTGGGGCTGCCAGGAGCTGACTGCGCACTCACGCAGGAGGGGAGACTACTGGGTGTGGGGCTGCCAGGAGCTGACTGCGCACTCACGCAGGAGGGGAGACTACTGGGTATGGGGCTGCCAGGAGCTGACTGCGCACTCACGCAGGAGGGGAGACTACTGGGTATGGGGCTGCCAGGAGCTGGTGATCTATATTGTAAACTTGATGGAAGGTTGAGGAAGCTCCTTTGAAGACGATTTCTATTGTGCTCGAGGGCACATCATGGCCATTGAACCAACAGTCTCACAGTTACACTGAGGAGAAGGTGCATCGTAGATGTTTACCTTATACATGGGTTATTCTCTGAAGTTGTGTGCCATGTGTGGGTCCCCATTTGAAAACAATAATATACTTTACATTTTCCATATTTTGCTAAGAATTGACGTTGTTTGTAATAAAAAATGATTAAAAAGATAATCTGAGAGCTTTTTGTGTTGATTTATTCATTGCTTTGTTTGTAATTAAATAAAATGTGTGCAATAATGTTCGAAAATGGCGGCTGCGTTTGTGACATCGCTTGACGTATTTATATCAAGAGGCTGGATGCAGTGTATTTTAAACGTGTAAACAACTTCTAAAAAGTTGAAACAAGTGTATGATGGATATAGTTTAAACTTCAATTGATACTTTTACCTAAAGTTTATTTGTATGTAAGATATACGACAATACCCTTGTTCCATCAGCGACGTAACATTCGTTTCCACCTAGTGATCCAGTGTTTGAAATTATTTTCCCTCCCAATCAAGTTCAAGCGTCGACTCTACATTCCACAGTCAACTACGCACTGAAATATTATTGCGCACTAACTAAATTTAGAACCATAATTATGCGGTTAAGCTGTGGATTTTGTGACTAAAGATTAGGGGTAAATTTCGTTTCCAGTTTGAGATGTTACGTCGGTAGTCATTAATGGGAAGATTTTACTATAATGGGTTCTAATATTTGGCACTATTTTTATTGCTTTCAACTGCGGGCTTCGGCGGAAGGATAAGTACGTTAACTGTCCCATCTTCCACGTGGTTGTGTAGTTTTAGTTCACGGTTTGAATTTCGTTTCCATGCGGTACATTTGTGTTACGTCGTTGATCTACAGCCTGGTCTACCTCAATACGGCAAGAATTTATCTAAATTAACTGCTGAATTTGTATAGATAACTAGTTATTGTATTAAAGAAACCCTTTCCTTCGATAATAAACCTGAAAAGTATTGATTTGAAAAGGTTACAGAGATTCGAATCGACAGGTTTTAAAGCGGACTATTTTTGCATCTGGACATCGTGTGCACACATTGTAGGAAAAATAATCTTTTACGTACACATATTCACTATAAATAACATTGAGTGTATCGTTTAAATATTACACAATCCAATGATTCACATACTTTTGCATTATGATTCACTGAACATTTTATTTTCCTTTCGTTGTGCTTTACCCTCACTAGTGTAATGCGGAAGACAATGATGTACGAATTTTTTGATTCCGAGTTACGTCGAAGATGCAAAACAACCTATTTCACCTGATTTAAATGTCCATTATACGAACAAACATGCCTAGTACGCATGATTGTCTTACCGAATAACTTTTTAAATAAATTGATAACAAAAAAACATCGGCGATTGCTTTATTTTGAAAATACAGCTGATTGCTCTCTCTTGCGTAAGGTGGAAGACGAAAATGGCGACAATGGTGATCTTTCAATTCAGCATCAGTCGATCCCCTGTAGCGTTCATGTTAGCTCATGGAATAGCTTCTACCTTATATAATCATGAACATTACACCCTAAACTTCACTTACACTAGTTTTTATTAAATTTTGATAGGATTTATTTTTGGGGGTTAATGTCACAAGATTAAGCCCAGCTCCAGAGAATGACCCACATTCATACTCATTCACACACACACAGGGTTACAACACAGTAATGACACAGGGTGGCTGCCGATTGGGACATAGCAAGAAAGAATCCAGATTTCTCCTGTCCCAGGGATTGAACCACGGGACTGCGCCTCTCACATAATCAAAGAAGAATGTAAAAAGATAGAAATAGGCACCTGCTCAAAGACCCCATTTTTGTCGTGGACGACAATCCACCCTAGTCTCCAGCCAGGCACCAGGAATCTGAAATGACAAAATGTTATTCGTCATTCAAATACCTTTTTTTAAGTAGGCAAAAACATTTTCCTCCTCATTTTCCTCCTTTTATTTTACTTTTGAATAAGGAAACATTAAAATTTGATCGATCATCTCCTTCACCCCTCTCAAAAACAAACAAAAGAGACAAACTTTGCATATACAAGTAATATAACATCCAGAACTATATGCCATTAATTTTCAGAATTATTTCAACTCTCCTCACCCACCCACCCACCTCCTCACCCACCCACCTACCCACACATGCCTATCTGGCCACACATTCAAGGGGAGACAACCCACCTCTTGGTCAGGCCGCCACAGGACAAGATGGGCACCTCGGTTGTCAAGGAAGCCATGGGGTGGTACTCGTTGCCAGGGAAGACAAAGTGTTCGTAGATCTCGTCGGCAATGATGGGCACCTTGAAGCTGGCTGCCAAGGCCAGTATGTCCTCCAGGTGCTGCTTGCTGTACACGCAGCCGCAGGGGTTGGAGGGATTGTTGACCACTATGGTCGCCGTCCGGCAATCCACAAGGCTGCTCATGTGGCTCAGGTCCACTTGCCACTGCTGATCTGGCTGATGGACAGAGGGAAGGACGGGCAGTGAGAGAGGGAAGTAACTGCAGGCAGGCAGACACATGCACACAGGCAAGACGCATGTACACACAGATGGGTGGACACACAGATGCACAGACTAACATACAGACACAGACATGCAGACAGGCACACATACAGACACAAACACACAAATGCACTCACAGACATATTTTTAGACAGACATGGATGGACGAACAGATGGACAGAGAGACAGGAACAGGACAGGACAGGACAGGACAGGACAAGACAGGACAGGACAGGACAGGACAGGACAGGACAGGACAGGACAGGTCAGGACAGGACAAGACAGGACAGGACATGACAGGACAGGACAGGACAGGACAGGTCAGGTCAGGACAGGACAGGACAGGTCAGGTCAGGACAGGTCAGGTCAGGACAGGTCAGGTCAGGTCAGGTCAGGACAGGACAGGACAGGTCAGGACAGGTCAGGTCAGGACAAGACAGGACAGGACAGGACAGGACAGGACAAGACAGGTCAGGTCAGGACAGGACAGGACAGGTCAGGTCAGGTCAGGACAGGACAGGACAGGACAGGTCAGGACAGGTCAGGTCAGGACAGGACAGGACAGGACAGGACAGGACAGGACAGGACAAGACACACACAGACAACGAGAGGCAGAAACACACAGCACAAGACACCTACCAGCAGGTTGTACATGCGGACCTCCACGAGGCAGAAACACACAGCACAAGACACCTACCAGCAGGTTGTACATGCGGACCTCCACGCCCAGGGACTCGGCCAGCACCTTGTAGATGGAGAAGCCAGGTCTGGGAACCAGGATGTTGTCTCCAGGGTTGGCCAGGCACGTGATGCACAGATCCAGGGACCCGGAGCAGCCAGAACACAGCACCACATCCTGTAAGGCAGGCAACACATGGCTTACTGGGGTGGGTGGGTGGATGGGTGGGTGGATGGATGGATGGATGGATGGATGGATGGATGGATGGATGGATGGATGGATGGATGGATGGATGGATGGATGGATGGATGGATGGATGGATGGATGGATGGATGGATGGATGGTTTGGTGGAGGGAGGGAGGAGGGAGGGAGGGGAGGGAGGGAGGAGGGAGGGAGGGGAGGGAGGGAGGGAGGGAGGGGGGGGGGGGAGGGAGAGGAGGGAGGGAGGGAGGGGAGGAGGAAGGGTGGAGGAAGGGTGGATGGATGCGGTTTACAGCCGATGTAAACTATGTAAGGCCATTGATCAAGAACATTATTATTAGAGCTGGTTAGACAGATCAAGTCAAGCCACAATAATCCTTAGCTATTCAACTCACAAGTCACGTAGGGAGACATGGCAAGTCTTTTCTTACCCCCAGCCCACAGGAGAATTAAAGGATTACAATCGTGAATAGTCCTCTTAAAACCAATACATTATTCCCCCACAAGGAAACTGCTAAATGGATTTTTTTTTAAATATAGAGAATGCATTTTTTTTTACCTTTGCAGTGACTTCAGATGTCGGGGTTGAGATGTATTTTGCTATGGCTGCTCTGGTTTTCTCATAACCTGAAAATAAATCACAACAAGTAATGAGCTTTACTTGAAAACATACGAACCCATCTTCCCAGGAAATATGCAGACAGTTTACTGTTGTTTTCATTATTAATGCACAGGGTTAGTAAAATTCTTATGACAAAATGACTTTATTACACAAAAATCTACAGCAGGTTTTGAACGAAACCTCTTCTCATGGGATGAAGCAGTAATAAGTCAATGCATGGTTTATGATTCAATTCAGTGCATGGTATCCGCTATAAAAGTAAACTATTGACAGGCCTACCTTCATTACATTGTTAATATAATGCCTATATTAAGCCTACAATTGCAAAACAAACAGCTGACCAAGCTGAGCAAGAAAGAGAAACACTTTATTGCTTGTTTAACTCTTATGAAAAAAACTTCCTAATCAGAAATAATCTTAGCAAAAGTGTCTTGACAAAACAAAGCAGAACAAATGAGAATGAATTCCAGAAAAAACAAATAAAAAATCCCAGCAAAATGCACATTTTGGGGACATCAGGGGAAAGAATTAGATGGGAGTCAATGAAGGTTCACTGTCTCACAAAACAAGGAATACAGCAAAGAATGAAAAGGGCAAAACTTTCATCATCTTAACTCCTCAACAGTGCATCAGGGGACACTATTTCATTTGCAAGTAGAGTTACCTTCTCCTGTCCCATTCCAGTCTCACATAAAAGAGAAAATAATTAATGTCGGTGAGCAGGGGATGTGAGGAGTGAAGGAGTTGTGGTTAAGGGGGGGCGATGGGGTGAGGGGTTGGGGGTGGTAGGGCATGAGGACAAGTACTGTAGATGGGATTCTGAAGATGAGAGGTTCACTTGGAGTAGTTGGGTTGGGAGGTGTGCGTGTGTGTGTGTGTGTGTGTGTGTGTGTGTGTGTGTGTGTGTGTGTGTGTGTGTGTGTGTGTGTGTGTGTGTGTGTGTGTGTGTGTGTGTGTGTGTGCGTGTGTTGGGGGTGGTAGGTCATCAGGACAAGTACTGAAAAGGTAAGAATGGGATTTTGAAGATGAGGGAGGTTCCCTTGAAGGAGTTGTGAGTAAGACACAGGGTGATGGGGCGAGGGGTTGGGGGTTGTAGGGCATCAGGACATGTACTGTAATGGTGAGGATGAGATTCTGAAGATGAGGGAGGTTCAACTGAAGGTGAAAGGTTGTGGGATGAGGAAAAGGTGAAGGTGTGCTTTTTCATGGCAACTCATCCACATTTGGATTTTCAAACTGCTTTACACTTTACCCCCTGATCGCTGGGCTGCTTGATCAATTCTTCCCTGATACTTGAAGACAAACACAGAAACAGACAGATAAGGCACACAGTCAGGTACCAGCACCCACTTCACTCCCTGGGGAGTATTTTACCCGATGCTGGCTCACAGCCACACAGAAGGGTTAATGGTTCTACAGGCTACCACTGCAATGCCCATGGGTACCTGGTTTTACTCCTGGGTGGGGATGGATGGATGGTGTTTTACGGCCTATCAGCCTTTGAAGGCTATTTAAGGCCAGAAAGCACGAAAATCTCTAAAACAGTTTGGAGTAAACGCAAGTCAAGTCACCGTGTCCCTAGTTATCCGCCTCTTACGAATCGCGTAGGGAGACGCGGTGTCCTGGGTGGGGAAAGTCGTGAGAGTTAAGCCCCTTGCTCAAGGGAGCAACTCTGGAAACTACATAGCTGTGAATGCCACACCCACTAGCTGCTAGCAACTGCAGGTCAAGTACTAACCATTCTGCCACAGAGATGGAAGGAAGTGAGGCCGAGGGCATGACTGTGAAACAGGTAGGGGGAGTAGGAATGTGGGAGGTGTGGGCAAGAGTGAAAGAGCAGGTGGCGAGTTGATGAGGGTAAAAGTTTGAGAGAGGTGGAGGTGGGGGTGAGTGGGGGGGGGGGGGGGGGGAGAATAAAGGTGGAGCTGAGTGTGTTGGTTGAGGGTTGTGGAGGTAGTGGGGGTAAGAATGAGGGCGGGGGTAATGGTGGGGGAGTGATGGAAGGGTGAACAATGTTTTATAAAACCATCAACCTTAGTGAGCCATGAGAGTCCATTAATTATTCCTGATAATCACTAGAGCTGACAGAGTAAGAGCAAGACAACTCCCCTGGTTATTCACCTTTTATGAATCATGTAGTGCAGTGCCTTTTCTTACCCCCAACCTACAGGGGGATGGGAGGGGGGGTGAGGGGAGGAGGGGGGAGGGGAGGGGGGGTGAGGGGAGAGGGGGTGGGGAGGGGGGAGGGGAGGGGGGTGAGGGGAGGGGGGGAGGGGGAGGGAGGGGAGGGGGAGTGAGGGGAGGGGGGTGAGGGGAGGGGAGTGTGAGGGGAGGGGGGGTGAGGGGAGGGGGGGGGTGAGGGGAGGGGGGGTAAGGGTGGTGGTGGTGAGGGGTTGAGCAAGGTGGGAGGTGAGGGGACAGTGAAGTAGGGCAGGGTTCATACAGGTTATCGTCCACAAAAAGTAAGGACTTTTTAAGGACTTTTAAAGGACTTTTTAAAGGACATTTTACGAACTTTATAAAGAACAACTGAGGGATCTCTGACTCGCTTCTCCCTTTAAATACACACATACCCCACACTAAACACACATTTTTCTCTTACTCATGTCTATCTTAATCATCATTCTTTAAAAACAAAGTAAATTTAAGTCATTTATGACACATAAACATGTATAAAACATAGACCTATTTTAGTGATGGAGTTGATCTGTGTACTTTAACATACCTCCTTTTTATAACACATTATTGGGGTCCTCCATCCTCCTCTTTTTTCCCCTTCATTTTTTTAAAAATAAATATTTCATTTATTATTTACTCATTTCATTCTTTCCTATTTTAAACAAAAAAGTGATGTACGCCCCTAAAAAATAACAAATATATCAAATTAAAACAAGCAATAAAATAATTAATTAATAAATATATAAAAAAATAATAATAATCATAAATTAAACAATAATATCAGAATTAGTAATTATATATTGCAGTGCATAAATTATAATGTCTACAGCCTCTAACATCTAACATAGTAAATGTCGAAGTGCTGCTTCTTAAAAAGAACAAACTTCTTTGCTGAAAGGCAATGTCTATCACATGTGGCAATGAAAGAGTTAACCAGATTAAGAAATGATAAAGCAGTGTATTTTTTAAAAACAAAAATAAAAATAAAAACAGTTGCAGTAAACACATATAGGCCTATTAACAAAAATAGAAATTGTTAATTCAAAATAAAACTTACTCATATAGCTTCCAGTTCACGTTAGGGCCATCCATGGATAGCTGCAGAAGCTTGCGATGACCAAACTCGAGGATCACGGGCTCAAGGCGCTCATGAAGGTCAACTGCTGCCGCATGCCCCATGAATTCTGAACGAAGGTAGTTTGTCGCCACCACATTATTCTCCCACACCCTCACATGGATATCCAGCTGCTTTTGCTGCAGATCATCATTCAGGCTCTCGTCAAATAACAAGACGTAGGATGTCTCAGATTTCACTCTGTCCTTCAGTTCATTAAAGAAATGGCGAGCGATTCCAAATGTTGACAAGTATGACGACTTCCTTTCTCCACACTTGTAACTGGCTGCAATCTGGCTGTCAGGAAACATTGCTGCAAACACTTTGCCGTTGTCTTCACATGATTTATAGCTGTAGTGGCTGCTGACCGCTTTCAATGTCCAGATTATTTCAGCTTTGAAAGTATCTGTGCTGGAAAATGGCTGAGCAGAAGAAGGCCTGGTACTGACAGTAGAACTACTAGTCGCAGCATGGGTTACAGTTGAAGTTGAAGGCCCAGTCTTTTCGAGAAATGCGGACATGGGCACGGCAGGTCTTGAAGCTTTTACAAAACGTTCATGTTTTGCCCCCTTGTGGTGCGCCAGTACAGAAGAATGACCGCCAGCAGCAACATCAAAAGTTTTTTTGCACACTGAACAATAAGCTTTCCGGGTGTTTCCCTTTGGATCACGTTGCAGCCACTCTCTGAATTCGGCCGATTCCAACCACTTATCATTGAATAAACACCTTCCAGGCATCTTTCAGTTTCCAAAATGGCGCAAGTTTCACCGGCACAAGCCACCACCACTAACTAGCAAGAGGTAAATTTATCAGGGGAGGTCACTCCTGCATATAGGGGGTCAGAGTCGCTTCCCTTCTGCAAAAATGCTGGTAGCAGACGCTTTGTTGGCGACATCGAAATGAAAATGTCATTTTTTTCTCAGTTATTCTTAAACTAAAGTACTGCTTTGAAATTATTTCAAGGAAAATCCCATTTTCGAAGGACTTTTAAGCACCTTGCTAGTAAACTGATAGAAAACTTTAATTTCGAAGGACTTTTAAGGCCTTAAAAAAGGGGTGTCAAAATCTAAGTACTTTTAAGGTTTTTCATGACCTGTACGAACCCTGTAGGGGGAAGAGGGGGTGAAAAAAGTGGGAGATAAGAAATGGATGGAAATGAGGGTGAAGGTGAGGAGTGTGGGAGAACTGTAGAGTCAAGCAAAGGAGTGGAGTTGTGGAATCATGGGGGTGAGGTTGAGAGAGATAGTATGGTAGAGGCGAGAGGTTACTGGGTGATGGGGGTCAAAGTACAAGTGGGGGATATGGGAGAGGGGGGCACATGTGGGATGGTGAGTCTGAGGGTGAAAGTGGAGGTGGGGGAAGAGGTGGGAGTTGTGGGATGGTAGGGGTGAGGGTAAGAAAGGGGGTATGGAGATAGGGGGGAGAGAGAGTGGATGAGAGTGAGGGTAAGAAAGGGGGTATGGAGATGGGGGGAGAGAGAGAGTGGATGGGAGTGAGGGTAAGAAAGGGGGTATGGAGATGGGGGAGAGAGAGAGAGTGGATGGGAGTGAGGGTAAGAAAGGGGGTATGGAGATGGAGAGAGAGAGAGTGGATGAGAGTGAGGGTAAGAAAGGGGGTATGGAGATGGAGAGAGAGAGTGGATGGGAGTGAGGGTAAGAAAGGGGGTATGGAGATGGAGGGAGAGAGAGTGGATGAGAGTGAGGGTAAGAAAGGGGGTATGGAGATGGGGAGAGAGAGAGTGGATGAGAGTGAGGGTAAGAAAGGGGGTATGGAGATGGGGGAGAGAGAGTGGATGGGAGTGAGGGTAAGAAAGGGGGTATGGAGATGGAGGGAGAGAGAGTGGATGAGAGTGAGGGTAAGAAAGGGGGTATGGAGATGGAGGGAGAGAGAGTGGATGAGAGTGAGGGTAAGAAATGGGGTATGGAGATGGAGGGAGAGAGAGTGGATGAGAGTGAGGGTAAGAAAGGGGGTATGGAGATGGGGAGAGAGAGAGTGGATGAGAGTGAGGGTAAGAAAGGGGGTATGGAGATGGAGAGAGAGAGTGGATGAGAGTGAGGGTAAGAAGGGGGTATGGAGATTGGGAAGAGAGAGTGGATGAAGTGATGGTAAGAAAGGGGTGTGGAGATTGGGGGAGAGAGAGTGGATGAGAGTGAGGGTAAGAAAGGGGGTATGGAGATGGGGGGAGAGAGAGAGAGTGGATGGGAGTGAGGGTAAGAAAGGGTGTATGTGAGATGGGGGGAGAGAGAGAGTGGATGGGAGTGAGGGTAAGAAAGGGTGTATGTGAGATGGGGGGAGAGAGAGAGAGTGGATGGGATTGAGGGTAAGAAAGGGGGTCTGGGAGATGGGGGGAGAGAGAGAGAGTGGATGAGAGTGAGGGTAAGAAAGGGGGTATGGAGATAGGGGGGAGAGAGAGAGTGGATGAGAGTGAGGGTAAGAAAGGGGGTATGGAGATGGGGAGAGAGAGAGTGGATGGGAGTGAGGGTAAGAAATGGAGTATGGAGATGGAGGGAGAGAGAGTGGATGGGAGTGAGGGTAAGAAAGGGGGTATGGAGATGGGGAGAGAGAGAGAGTGGATGGGAGTGAGGGTAAGAAAGGGGGTATGGAGATGGGGGAGAGAGAGAGTGGATGGGAGTGAGGGTAAGAAAGGGGGTATGGAGATGGGGAGAGAGAGAGTGGATGGGAGTGAGGGTAAGAAATGGAGTATGAAGATGGAGGGAGAGAGAGTGGATGGGAGTGAGGGTAAGAAAGGGGGTATGGAGATGGGGAGAGAGAGAGAGAGAGTGGATGAGAGTGAGGGTAAGAAAGGGGGTATGGAGATGGGGGAAGAGAGAGTGGATGGGAGTGAGGGTAAGAAAGGGGGTATGGAGATAGGGGGGAGAGAGAGAGTGGATGGGAGTGAGGGTAAGAAAGGGGGTATGGAGATGGGGGAAGAGAGAGTGGATGGGAGTGAGGGTAAGAAAGGGGGTATGGAGATGGAGAGAGAGAGAGTGGATGAGAGTGAGGGTAAGAAAGGGGGTATTGGAGATGGGGGGAGAGAGAGACAGTGGATGAGAGTGAGGGTAAGAAAGGGGGTATGGAGATGGGGGGAGAGAGAGAGTGGATGAGAGTGAGGGTAAGAAAGGGGGTATTGGAGATGGGGGGAGAGAGAGACAGTGGATGAGAGTGAGGGTAAGAAAGGGGGTATGGAGATGGGGAGAGAGAGAGAGTGGATGAGAGAGGGTAAAAAGGGGGTATGGGAGATGGGGAGAGAGAAAGTGGTTGAGAGTTGGGAAGGGAATGGTGGTAAGGGGGTGGGGGCAGGTGTAGGTGGGAGAGGCAAGAGGAATTTGGGACGACGGGTGTGAGAATGAGTAGGGGCATGGAGGAACTCGCTATGAGGCATGGGTGAGGGTGATGAAATGGTGGGCATGAGGGTAGGGGTGTGTGATAGTCAAGCTGGGAATGTCCAAGCCTACTTCTCACATGCAGACAGAAGTGCAACAGTACAGGACACCTACCCACGGAGGGGCAGTAGCCATTGAACTTTCGGTCCTGCACGGCTTTGATGACCGCCTGCTCAGCCACTTCAGGAAAGGGCAAATTGCCAAAGATTGTGGGGTCCCCTGGTTTAAAAAAATGCACAAAATTGGAAAGTGAAGAAATTCATTGAAGACAATTTCTAAAAACAATTGTCCATTTTATTAATGGGGCAAATAAATGACCGAGATTATTAAGAAGCACTATTATATGTGTTGGGGACTTATATTACCTGCAGTCACTGTTTTGGCCCATAATGCCGACAGGTTTAAATAATTTTGAATTTTATAAAATAGATCTAACATAGTTTCTTCCTTGAAATAATATTGCAATTATCACAAACCAATTTCAATGGTATAATGACCAAACGTTATCCAAAAAATTTTTTTTTTCTTATTCATGAAAAAAAAGAGCTTATTCTTCTTGCCTATGGTTTTAGAACATGTCTCACACTGCCTGTATGCATCATGTCTCACACTGCCTGTATGCATCATGTCTCATACTGCCCATCTCTGCCCCTCGCTGCCATTCCCATTATGCACTGGCTGACAGCTATGCTCCTGCTGCTCCCTCTCTATTTTCCCTCCTGTGACTCGTTCTCAATATAGCTGTCATGTGATGACCTTGGGGCAGAGTTATCTGTTCTTCATGTGCAATCATGTGGTCACTAAATTTAGATCTGATAGCTGACCCACACCTTCAACTGGCAGTATGGCTTGGTGTGGGAACAGCTAGAGTAGTGAAGTGTCACATTTTGGGACATCAGGACATTGAAATAAGAACTTGTGATTATGACAACCCAATATCATACTGCATGCTGTCCCATCTTCTCTCTGAGAACTGTTTGAATGAAATAGAGTTTTCGGTATAAGAGATTTATATGTTCAGGTGAATTTACTGTATTCAGGACATTAATTCCTTAAAAACACATACACACACAAACACATGCATGCATGCACATTATATGCATGCACATCACACGCACGCACACATGCATGCACATGCACACACACACACCATATCTTAATCTGGCATTATTAATCATAAAAATTCAGGCCTATTTAGCTACATCTCATGTGCGTGCGTGTGTGCATGTGTGCGCGTGTGCATGCATGTGTGTGTGCAAGATAAAATATTAATATAACAATATGTTATAGGAGAAAACTTGCCAGGGCACAAAAAGGTGTCCACCAAACTCACCAATAGAAAGTGCAATCATCTCCTTTTCAGGGTTGGGTGTGAGCTTCATGCCGTCCACGATGCTGCGGATGGGGTTGAAGGTTTTCTGGGCAAATGTCGAAATCTGGACGCTCCAATCACGACGCAGCTTGGCCTTGGTTGCCATGGTAACACAGTAAATGGTTCAGTTGTCTTCCTTTAGTTCTGTCACTAGTTGCTGAAATGGCAAAAAGGAACTGCTAGGCAAATGTTGACTATGGTGGCAGAGTGGAAAAAAAAATTGCTGTACTCCTGTTTTTCTAAAGTGGTGTTAATAGAGTCACGTAAATTTGCTAAATACATCAAGACATGGATGCTGAATGAAATTATGGAATGTTAAATTTCTTCAGGTATTTCTCTCTTACCCGAGGTCCAAATGTTTCCGTCTATTCCCTCAAGATTATCACAATGGGCCAATATATAATTTTTTTTGAACCAAATATGATTTTAAAATAAACTGTGGTGTAGAAGGAACAATGGGATTAAAAAATGCTTAACATTTTGGCCTATGGTTTTCATATGACAAACATGGAGTAACCGGTAAGCATACTGTTATGTTATGCATGCATGCTGAGTACTTCCAGTCCATCTGGTGACTTTGTAAAATTGTATTCATCTTCTGCAGCTGTTGCAAGTAAGTACCTATGTCTATCTCTAACCCCCCGCCCCCCCCCCCCCCCTCTCGCACACACACATGCATGTACAAAAACACACATGCCCCCCCCCCCCCCCCTCACACACACACAGGCACACACGCACCACACACACACACGCTGGAACAAGTGACCTGAAAGTGTTTGGAAGGGCAGGTCACCCGCTAAGGAAGATACATGACATCTGACAGAAAAAATACACCAGTCTCCTCCATTCCTAACTTGAGGAAGTGTTCCACTACCTCCACTTGTAAAGGTGTTTTGGCATAATCCTGCACTCATTTCTCACTGACAGTGTTCCACTACCTCCACTTGTAAAGGTGTTTTGGCATAATCCTGCACTCATTTCTCACTGACAGTGTTCTGGCCACTACCTCCACTTGTAAAGGTGTTTTGGCATAATCCTGCACTCATTTCTCACTGACAGTCTTCCACTACCTCCACTTGTAAAGGTGTTTTGGCATAATCCTGCACTCATTTCCACTACCTCCACTTGTAAAGGTGTTTTGGCATAATCCTGCACTCATTTCTCACTGACAGTCTTCCACTACCTCCACTTGTAAAGGTGTTTTGGCATAATCCTGCACTCATTTCTCACTGACAGTGTTCCACTACCTCCACTTGTAAAGGTGTTTTGGCATAATCCTGCACTCATTTCCACTACCTCCACTTGTAAAGGTGTTTTGGCATAATCCTGCACTCATTTCTCACTGACAGTGTTCTGGCCACTACCTCCACTTGTAAAGGTGTTTTGGCATAATCATGCACTCATTTCCACTACCTCCACTTGTAAAGGTGTTTTGGCATAATCCTGCACTCATTTCTCACTGACAGTCTTCCACTACCTCCACTTGTAAAGGTGTTTTGGCATAATCCTGCACTCATTTCTCACTGACAGTGTTCCACTACCTCCACTTGTAAAGGTGTTTTGGCATAATCCTGCACTCATTTCCACTACCTCCACTTGTAAAGGTGTTTTGGCATAATCCTGCACTCATTTCTCACTGACAGTCTTCCACTACCTCCACTTGTAAAGGTGTTTTGGCATAATCCTGCACTCATTTCTCACTGACAGTGTTCTGGCCACTACCTCCACTTGTAAAGGTGTTTTGGCATAATCCTGCACTCATTTCTCACTGACAGTGTTCCACTACCTCCACTTGTAAAGGTGTTTTGGCATTATCCTGCACTCATTTCTCACTGACAGTGTTCCACTACCTCCACTTGTAAAGGTGTTTTGGCATAATCCTGCACTCATTTCTCACTGACAGTGTTCTGGCCACTACCTCCACTTGTAAAGGTGTTTTGGCATAATCCTGCACTCATTCCTCACTGACAGTCTTCCACTACCTCCACTTGTAAAGATGTTTTGGCATAATCCTGCACTCATTTCTCACTGACAGTCTTCCACTACCTCCACTTGTAAAGGTGTTTTGGCATAATCCTGCACTCATTTCTCACTGACAGTGTTCTGGCCACTACCTCCACTTGTAAAGGTGTTTTGGCATAATCCTGCACTCATTTCTCACTGACAGTGTTCCACTACCTCCACTTGTAAAGGTGTTTTGGCATTATCCTGCACTCATTTCTCACTGACAGTGTTCCACTACCTCCACTTGTAAAGGTGTTTTGGCATAATCCTGCACTCATTTCTCACTGACAGTCTTCCACTACCTCCACTTGTAAAGGTGTTTTGGCATAATCCTGCACTCATTTCTCACTGACAGTCTTAGCTGGCACTTTTACTTCTGCACCTAGTATTCATGGCATTTTGGGGGAGGGGAGGGGGACGGGAGGGGGAGGGAGGAGAGAGAGGGAGGAGAGAGAGGGGGGAGAGAGGGGGAGGGAGGGAGAGAGAGAGAGAGAGAGAGAGAGAGAGAGAGAGAGAGAGAGAGAGAGAGAGAGAGAGAGAGAGAGAGAGAGAGAGAGAGAGAGAGAGGTGGAGGTTGGAGTGGTGGTGGTGGTGGTGCAGTGACAGACTGAGACAGACTCAGAATCATAGAGATCAACCAAGACTAAGCCAATATTCACTTTTTACAAATCATGCAGGGATACACGGTGGGTCTATTCTTACTCCCAACCCACAGGGGGAACACAGAGTCACATGCATTAAACATCATTCAATACCTATCATCCTTGTCACTGTTGTCAGTTACAGCATTTGAGAAGTTTAACATTTGACCCAAGACTATTCATGGGCAATACATTATGTGGGTGAGATGTGTGAATATCTTCACTACAGGCACTCTGCATATGCAGCATGTCTACCATCAAGGTCAGGGTAAATGCATGCCAAAACAGCTCCAAGGCACTTTGCTAAATCCGCTCCCATTGGGTAAGCTACGGTCAAACAAACCAGTCACCTTTGCACAGTGGTGTTTTGTCTGCACTACCGATCCATATTGACTGGTCCAGCACTGGCTATGTTACCTGTAGCACTGCAGCGAGCAGCCTCAGGCTGATTTGGACAGTAACTGCTGAAAGTAACACTGCTCCTTGGCAGGAATCCAATGCTTCTATCCTTTCCAACATTTTATTTTACAAATTCTTAAACTCTAATATGAAAATCAATAATATGAAAAGTATCAAGTGAATGAGCAAAAGGAGTGTGTGTGCTTGGATGCTTTCAAAGCCAGCCTACCTATTATATGGTCTTGTTATTTTTGGATGAGCACTGGCACATTCCGATACAACTAATTTCAAATTAATTTTAAATAGTGTTAAGATGTAACAGGGTTTTTTAAACACTTGAATGCAGTGTGTAGTTCGTGATATATTAAAGTCCTTTCATTCTTTTAAAATTGACTGCAAAGTCAAGGTTGTTAATACAAACTAAAGCAGAAACCTTTGACAAGAAATGAAATAATGAAAAAAAAAATCTTTCTTTTTGCTCTGTCATCTACTGTCCAAACCAGTAGTTGATCAGAATTCTCTAACGCTGGAGCATTTTGCTTAAAGCTATTGGAAAAAAGAGAAGAATTTTCAGTAACCTGTAACCCATGAATATGTCCATCAACATTGTGGTGAAAGCAAATGTCATGGACAGTGTCTCTACACTGGCAAGCGATCAAAGGTCATGGGAGTGACAATTTTCCCCCTTTTTTCTGGGAATAGTTGAACAAAGTTTTATCAAATCCAAAACATCTTCAAGAACGTTCACAAAGAGAGCTCAAGATAGCCGGTTTCCTTTTTTTCAAAAGGGCATGGCTGTTTCCAGACTTAAATAACTGTGCAGTTTGATAGGCAAATATCAGCACTGGGAAAGTAAACAGGATCCAGAATTGACGGACAGCAAAGTCAAGCCTTCTTGCACTCATTCTGTCAATGGGCTAAAAATACACTACCTCTGGACAGTGTCTCTTCTCCACAGGCACTTCACTGAATCATTCTGGTCCATGTAGTTTTCTGCTTTATGCACATTAAGGTCACTTTAAAGCTCTTCACACATGACTTAACCCTTTCACTGCAATGAAATGTGACTAGCTCACTCCCAAAAAATATCACTGTCATGGGATGGGATGGGATCACCTCTTTCTGGTGGCGATGGCGGAATACAGCAGAGCTGAGCAGCTCCAGTCAGATGTACTCTGATGACGTCAAGGACGAGGTGGCATAGTTCCAATGCAGCCAGGCGTTGAAACCACTCTGGCTGAGTCAAAGGAGAATTCTGATGCATTGAAAAAGGATGACATTTTCCCCCTTGAATACATAAACAAAACTGGCAAAGCAGGTTAAAAAAAATATATATCTGGCAAAGTATTACGTCAGTATGGGATGAGTGATTATCTTCAAAGATGATGATAAAATGGTTATCTAGAACGCTAAATTTATACAAACAGATCACACATTCATAAATGTTATTTGCTTTTTTAAATAAATAAATAAGTCTACTAAAAAGTGATATTTGTACTTAATTTTTACATTTTCATTACAAAAATTATATGAGACCAATAGAGCAAAAAGGAGGTGCACTGTAATCATTACTGTTTTCCTAGACTGTTCATTCTGCTTCTCCCCAGCAAAACCACAGCAATGCATGTATGGTCTTTGAGCAAAGTTCTCCAATTCGTCCAAGGTCATGCTTTGTTGCCTGCATTCCCAAGTAATACTGCTGATGACTAATTTTTGGACTTATCCACATAAATTCATTTTAGATAAAATCTTAATGGGTTTGACCCTAGGTGAACTTTTTATACAAAAGGCCTAATCTTTATCATGGCAAGCACTTGCGTATTCAGTAATTGCATGCCCGTTATCCCTCTGTCAATCAAATGCTTGTGGTCACGCAACTTACCGCTTGTTTTTCGCGAGAGATACAAACATACACACAGACACAACCGTGAGTGAGAGCCGATGAACACAGACTGAGAGAGAGACTCTCTTGAGTACAGCGCAGAGCATGTTTGTAAAGACAGCTAGGATGACCTCTATGCTAGCAGACGACGTAAGCTGGCAACCCCTGCTCCTGAAAAATATTACTAAAATTCACTTTTTTGAGAAAATTCTTTTCGCAAAACTCAGTACATATAAAAAAAATAGCGCACTGAAGAACATGTGTGACATCTACTAGTATTGCTAGTCCACCAACAATTTAATGTGACAATCAAAACAACAACTCACCGTTCGACGTAAGAGGCGGCCTGCACTTCTGCGTTAACGTAGGAAGGTTTCTCAGGTGAGTACGCAAAGGTCACAGTGGTCTTTTCAGCTACAATGTTTCACACAATGTCCCCTATGTCTATCTCTTCACCTAACAGGGACGGGTTGAGTTATGCTGCGCAAATCTCAGTGAACTTATATGTTATAGGGAAGCCAAGCAACAATAACCCGGATTCTACACCGATTGCATCAACACCTCTCAGAACAGCTGCCTTGACCTTTAATGCAAGGCATGGAAACTTACAAACCGCTTCTTACTGGATAAAAATGTGGGCAGGTACCCGAACCTGCTATCTAATTGGACGATCAGAATAAAGCAAGTAATTTTTTTAATGATATTACATGAATAAACAAATCACTGTCATATAGTATAATATTTTAGCAAAACCGAAAAAATACAATATTTGAGAGAAAGTGTTTATTCCCATGATACCCTAGCTCGTCCTCCATTTTAGTTCACGCTGCTGGGGTTACGGAGGCGAGATAACTCAAGCAACATGACAGAGCCGCAGACATACCGTCTTACCGATGTTCAGGCGCACAAGGACAGTAAATCAACATGGCTTATAATACACGATCAGGTTTATGATGTCACGAAATTTTTGGAGGAGGTAAGTAGCATTATATTCGTACCTATTCTTTTCTTGCTGCTTTGACTGAAGCAAAGTGACCGGAGCTTAGGCTTAGTCAGTTAGTGAGTTAGTCAGTTAGTGAAAGGAGACCATCAACTTACACAACTCTCCAGCTTTCTCAGAACATGCATGTCCATATTAATGATATTCTCTCTGCAAAGAGACATATGGTGTGTTGCATTATTGTATTTCTTTTCAAATGTAGCTGTCGCGGAGAATTATGAGGAGCATCTGCTCTTGTCTTGTCAACCTTCTCAATCCTCAATCTAGCATCAATTCTAGTTCGGTCCTTCGTATCAAAGTCCACTTCCATTCAGTGTGATGCAATCTGCAGTGTCTGCGAGACAGACGAATGCCGGCATGCTGATCTTACACTTACCCTCGCCATGAGTAATTCTCAGTTGCTTTTTAATCAAAGACGCGAGCCATCAGTCGAAGTTGAGTAAGGTCAGAATCTGGGCTGGGTAGCTCGGACGAGTTGTCGTACGATAAGACTGCTTGCTGAAACTCGCTACGTCACTGTGCCTGGAGTAGAGTAGAACGTGACGTTAATCACGTTAAACATATATTCGCTTGCATTTTAAGGGTAGAGCAATGGTTTGCACGACTCGTAATTCGCGGTGTGTGTGCAGCGCTACACACCAGACAATAGCACTATTAGTACTAGTAGCAACTAACATGAGAGGCGAGTTTCACAGGATATGCTAGTACCAACTACTACCAGTAGTAGGGAAGGCAGTCACGGAATATGGTGATAGGCTTTTATTAATTTATTTCGTTTTTAATTTAGTTGCGTCAGTGTCATCACTGTAGTTCGTTTCAGTAATTATTTTTGTTAGTAAATCATAGACATATGAAACCCTTTTCAGCTGTAGTGACTTGTCACTTGCCAATTGATCAGAATATTCATGAGTAATTTATTGCTCCTTCGGTGACATTTCCTAGTTTGCCGTGACCCACCCCACGGTCAGGGTGCTGACAGATTGCAACGTTTGTCGTGATTTCGTGGGAAATTCTGTGTCAAAGCGAGCTCAGTCGGTTTTGCTCATGATCGTTATCTTGTTAGCGTAGACACGTCTGTCAGCAGGGATGCTGGTAGTGAGGAACTCTCTATTGTAGTAAGGGCGGTTACACATGATGCGGTTACATGTGTGTGTGTTTGTGTGTGTGTGTGTGTGAGAGAGAGAGAGAGAGAGAGAGAGAGAGAGAGAGAGAGAGAGAGAGAGAGAGAGAGGGGGGGGGGGGATTTTATCATACTTTCATAGTGCCTGCCAGGATTTCATACACAATGGTTAGTCTCCCCTGTGGCTTGTATGACATTTACCTTTTTTGTTCCCCGCCCCCCCCCCCCCCCCCCCCCCCCCCCCCTCCCCTCCCATGCAATATTATTTCATTTGCCTGTTGGCTTATTTATGTAAACAGTCTACTAAGTAAATGAGTTGTCAGTGTAGATATAAAAAAGTTCACTATATCTTATAAAGTTTCATAAAAAAACGAACTTAAGCCCCTTGTAAAAGTTTGTTCATTATATCACAGCTAGGGCATGGACCCCAGAAAATCCTAAATTCTGTTGATGCATCCACACAGGATGACTGATGTGTGTGTGTATACATGTATGTGTGGTGTGTGGTGTGTGTGTGTGTGTGTGTGTGTGTGTGTGTGTGTGTGCATGTGTGGTGTGTGTGTGTGTGTGTGTGTGTGTGTGT
>JAWQFJ010030812.1:72500-75000 GCA_034096865.1 Theodoxus fluviatilis | reverse complement strand
CTGTGCTTGTGTGTTTGCATGCATGCATGCTTGCGTGTGTGTGCATGTATGTGTGTTGGAGAGAGAGAGAGAGAGAGAGAGAGAGAGAGAGAGAGAGAGAGAGAGAGAGAGAGAGAGAGAGAGAGAGAGAGAGAGAGAGAGAGAGAGAGGGGGTGGGGGGGAAGGGGTGCATATAGATAACTGAATCATTTGATTTTTTCCACTTACTCAGTGTCTGCTACTATGCAATTTCACGCCCTCCTTTCACTACATTATGTACCTTCAGTTCAGAATAAGGTTGCGGAATGTTGTACTAATGACTCTACCTGCATAGAGGGAATAAACTGGTATAAGTTAGGCAGCAGATGTGTAGGTTTGAAGTGCAGCCACAAGCTGTTTATCCAATGCCCTTCATTGAATCCCCTCCTCCTGAGTTAACTGCTCACACCAGGTGTAATGTACATGTAGAGCTGCTGTGCAGTTGGTCTGCAAGAAAGTAGGTTGGGAGTTCTATATATGAAAGAGAACTGAGATAGGTGATTTATGAAAGAGATAGGTGATTTATGAAAGAGAACTGAGAGAGGTGATTTATGAAAGAAAACTGAGATAGGTGATTTATGAAAGAGAACTGAGATAGGTGATTTATGAAAGAAAACTGAGAGAGGTGATTTATGAAAGAAAACTGAGAGAGGTGATTTATGAAAGAACTGAGAGTGAGATAGGTGATTTATGAAAGAGAACTGAGATGGGTGATTTATGAAAGAAAACTGAGAGAGGTGATTTATGAAAGAAAACTGAGAGAGGTGATTTATGAAAGAGAACTGAGATAGGTGATTTATGAAAGAAAACTGAGATAGGTTATTTATGAAAGAAAACTGAGAGAGGTGATTTATGAAAGAAAACTGAGAGAGGTGATTTATGAAAGAGAACTGAGATAGGTGATTTATGAAAGAAAACTGAGATAGGTGATTTATGAAAGAGAACTGAGATAGGTGATTTATGAAAGAAAACTGAGAGAGGTGATTTATGAAACAACTGAGAGAGGTGATTTATGAAAGAGAACTGAGAGAGGTGATTTATGAAAGAGAACTGAGAGAGGTGATTTATGAAAGAAAACTGAGAGAGGTGATTTATGAAAGAAAACTGAGAGAGGTGATTTATGAAAGAGAACTGAGATAGGTGATTTATGAAAGAAAACTGAGAGAGGTGATTTATGAAAGAAAACTGAGAGAGGTGATTTATGAAAGAGAACTGAGATAGGTTATTTATGAAAGAAAACTGAGATAGGTGATTTATGAAAGAGAACTGAGATAGGTGATTTATGAAAGAAAACTGAGATAGGTGATTTATGAAAGAAAACTGAGAGGTGATTTATGAAAGAGAACTGAGAGAGGTGATTTATGAAAGAGAACTGAGAGAGGTGATTTATGAAAGAAAACTGAGAGAGGTGATTTATGAAAGAAAACTGAGATAGGTGATTTATGAAAGAGAACTGAGATAGGTGATTTATGAAAGAAAACTGAGATAGGTGATGTATGAAAGAGAACTGAGATAGGTGATTTATGAAAGAAAACTGAGATAGGTGATTTATGAAAGAAAACTGAGATAGGTGATTTATGAAAGAGAACTGAGATAGGTGATTTATGAAAGAAAACTGAGATAGGTGATTTATGAAAGAAAACTGAGAGGTGATTTATGAAAGAGAACTGAGAGAGGTGATTTATGAAAGAAAACTGAGATAGGTGATTTATGAAAGAGAACTGAGATAGGTGACAAAGAATGGATTTGATATTGATTAAAAAAGTATTCAATGAACACTGAATTATATGTTTTGTTTATGCACCTAGTATAGTAGTAATAATGATATGGTAGTGCTGCTGAAAATGCTAGTTTTTACAGTTTATAGAGCAGCCTGTTCTAAATTGATGGATAAAAAAAGAAATAAAGAAACAAATGTATTATCATTATGGTTCAGTTTATTATTACTATGATCAGTTAGTGGAACATCTTGGTCTGTGTCAACTTCATAGGAAGCACTGACTGACCAAGGTAGGCAAAGCATACCGTGTTTTAGTGAACTATTAATTATGACATGTATCTGTGCTATTGCAGGCTCCGATGCCACAGAATCCTTTGAGGATGTGGGACACTCTTCAGACGCCAGGGAGTTGATGAAGGACTACTTGATTGGTAACCTCCACGAGGTAGGCTGGCTTTTACCTCCTCCCTGCCACACATACTACAATATGTGAACTTGTAACATTGCAGTTACACTGCCACCCCAGCACTTCAGTATGTGAACTAGTAACATAGCAGTTACAAAGCCATCCCAGCACTGTAAAGTGACAAGTGTGAACTGGTAACATCGTTACACAGCCACCTCAACACTGCAATGTAACTACTGTTACACAGCCACCCCAACACTGCAATGTAACTACAGTTACACAGCCACCCCAACACTGCAATGTAACTACAGTTACACAGCCACCCCAACACTGCAATGTAACTACTGTTACACAGC
>JAWQFJ010030812.1:42500-67500 GCA_034096865.1 Theodoxus fluviatilis | reverse complement strand
CTGTATGCTGTTGGAGTGTGTGCAAGTGTGTGTGTGTGAGTGAATTTTTTCTTTCTTTCTTTCTTCCTTTTTTGTTTGTTGCGTTGATAATCCCACCTCGACAGAAATGGAAAGATGGAAGTATTGATCTTGTGGCCTGGGATTGGAACGTTTGGTTTGGCATATTTTGATCTATTGAAATCACTTTGCTGGACTTGTATTTGTGGGCATGATCATTGGCCTTGATGTCACCTGCAAGAAGTCTTGAGACGTTGTATAAGATTTTCTCCTGTTGTCCCTGGAAAGGAAATTGTGAAATGATGGCATGAGGCTTGTGTTGAGCATTACCAATGCTGACCATGCAAGTCTATGAGTGTTGGTCACTCTACTTGCTGAGATCTTTCACTCTGCTTCTGCTTTGAAATGGAAATAGTGGACATTTTTTCGTAGATAGATCTTAGGGGCTAACAATCTCATGGCTTTCAGAAAAAGGTATGATTTTGAACTCGGTGATAATAGCTTGCTGTACTATCGTGTAACTATATAATTATAATTTATAGTGTATGTATTTTGTGATTGATGCTTGTTTTTCATTTGAAGTGTTTGCTTTTATTTTGACTTTGTTTTGTCTTTTATTTACATTACTTTTCTGTGTGTGTGTGTGTGTGTGTGCGTGCGCGTGCGTGTGCATGCATGTGTGTGTGTGTGCATGCATGTCTTTGTGCATGTTCGTGTGTGTGCGTGTGAGTGGGGAGAGAGAGAGAGAGAGAGAGAGAGAGAGAGAGAGAGAGAGAGAGAGAGAGAGAGAGAGAGAGAGAGAGAGAGCCTGCATATTTCCAAAGTTGCTGAAAGCAATTTCATGGTGTTCTTGTCTCTCTCTCTCTCTCTGTTATGTTTTTGTGTGCATGTGTTTCTGGGTTGTGAATGCATCATGGTTGAGACTGGAGATTTTCCCGATATTGTCCTGTGTAGGTAGGTGTGTGTGTGCGTGAACTTCTCCCCTCTCCCTCTTTCAGTTGGTGTACTATCTGCTGAGATAGAGGCCAGGTAATTACATCTGAATTGTTTACACACCTGCTCCACTAGACTCTTCACACAGGAAGTGATGTCATTACCTGCACTTGGGGCAACTGTGAATTATGCAAATTGGCTGTGGTGGTTACCTCCCTTGCAAGGGTCATGAGAAAGTTGTCCTAAATGGTAGCTGTACAATGTAAATGGCATAGGTAAAGACTGGGTATTTTGTGTGGAAGGTGTCCATGGCTTGGCAATTGTGGGGATGGTTTTCGGGAAGGGGGTGGTGAGAAGGTGATGAGGTTGTACTGTACTTGATTCCTCCTGTTGTTTGTTTCTACCAGGGGAACTTGGAAAGTCTGTGTTAAATGACTTGATGAAATTTTCATTTTTGACTCACATGCGAAGCAAAAGTGAGTCTATGTACTCAGCCGTGTCGTCCGTCCGTCCGGGCGTCCGTCCGTCCGTCCGTCCGGGCGTAAAAAACTTAAACGTTGGATTTTTCTCGGAGACTATTAAGTCTATCAACACCAAATGTGGCATGATAGTGTATGATGACAAGGCCTAAAAAAACATACATAGTGACTTGACCTTGCTTCAAGGTCAAGGTCACAGGAGCCATAAATGTGGTCTCAAAAACAGTCATTTTTCACATTTTCCCAATTTTCTCCCACGTTATTGAGAATGGCGACCTTAGCTACAAGTGGTATATAGGTCAAAGCAAGCCCTATCTTTTGATACCAGTTTGGTTGACCTTGCTTCAAGGTCAAGGTCACAGGAGCTCTTCAAAGTTGGATTGTATACATATTTTGAAGTGACCTTGACCCTGAACTATGGAAGATAACTGTTTCAAACTTAATAATTATGTGGGGCACATGTTATACTTTCATCATGAGACACATTTGTTCACATATCATCAAGGTCAAGGTCACTTTGACCCTTATGAAATGTGACCAAAATGGGGTAGTGAACCACTAAAAGTGACTATATCTCATGGTAGAAAGTGCCAATAAGCACCATTGTGCTTCCTATGTCTTGAATTAACAGCTTTGTGTTGCATGACCTTGGGTGGCCTTGACCTTGGGTCAAGGTCACATGTATTTTGGTAGGAAAAATGTGTAAAGCATTTCTTTGTGTATGATGTCATTGGTAGGTTTAGTTGTTTGACCTTGACCTTGAAGGTCACCTGAAGGTCAAGGTCATATAAAGGTCAAGGTCAAGCATGTGAGTCGAATGGGCTTTGCCCTTCTTGTTATGGAAAAGGGGGAATAATGGAGTGAACTGAAGGGAATTTTTGGCTTTTACTAACATCTTTTGCCTATGCATCTGTGAACCTGTTAAAAAATATTAGATGTGTTTTTCATCACCTCAATTCTTTGTGTGCAAATACAGGGTGACACAAAAAAAAGTATCATCACCTAAACTTGAATAACTTTTGAAATATTCAATCAATTCTATACTTTTTTTTAGATTCATCAAGAAGAAGCCTTGCTCTGTGAGTGTACCAAAGTGGAAGTTCGAGATGCCTTGGACCACTGAGCAAAAGACATTTATAGTCGAGGCATATTTTTGGCTGAAGTATATTCATGCAGCTCAGCTGCAATTCAGACAACGGTTCGGATGTCGGGAATTTCCTCTCCACAGGACGATCTACAGTTGGGTCAACAAGTTCAGAACCCATGGGACTGTGCTAAACTTAAATGGTAAAGACACTAACTGACAATCATACTCTGGACGACCAAAATCATCAAGGACACCACCCAACGTTGCTGCAGTCAGAGACTCTGTTGCCCGCAGCCCAAACAAGTCTGTGCGTCGTCGAAGTCAAGATCTTGGAATCAACCGGGAGTCCGTGAGGAGAATTTTGATCTCAGAACTCCACTTGTATCCTTACAGAATACAGATTAAACAAAAGCTTACACCTGCTATGGCAGTGTTTCCCTGACCGACTGATCAGCCGCAGATGTGACCCAGAGTGGTCGCCGCATTCACCGGACTTGAACCCCCCAGATTTTTATCTGTGGGGATACCTAAAGGACAGGGTGTATGTAAACAACCCCCAGACCATCCCAGACCTGAAGGCAGCAATCACAGCAGCCATAAGAGCGATCCCAAGGGAGGAGTGCGAGAGGCGAACTTTGCACAACGGATCCAAGTGTGTTCGCAGCACCAGGGAGCACACTTGGAGCACATTTTGGATCGCCAGTGACACAGAGAGTTTTTGAAGTACAGATGTGAAACTTTAGGGATGTCTGCTACATAGACTTGACCTAATGTCACCAAAGTTTTGTGTTGATCTGAGTACAATTTCAAAAGTAATTCGAATTTTGGTGATGATACTTTTTTTTGTGTCACCCTGTATGATGTATGCCTTCATTTCCATTGTGATGTAGTTTTGCAGTTTTTGTGTAGTTTTCATGTTAAAAAAAGAAAGTAAAAAACAAAACAAAACCAAAAACAAAGACACATGTGGCTCTGTCTCAGTTTGTGATTGGATGTTTTGGTTAAATGAATTATTATATTGTGAATTTTCTGTCTTGATCTTCAGCTCTACTTGTGACGATATGCTCATGTGTACATTCATGTACACACGCGCGCACACACACACACACACACACACACACACACACACACACACACACACACACGCACACACACACACACGCACACACACACTCACACTCACACATGCCCCTCTTATTTTGTCATTCTGCTTCACACTGAATTGACCTTCAACTCCCATGTGGTGTTTGCCCTGTCGGCAGCTGTGTCCTTGCTAATCCTCACCCTGTTCTTTGTCCCCATCTCTCCAGCCCTCCTTCTGTTTCAGCCAGCCCCTCTGCCAATCCTGCCCTGCCCTCTCATCCTCTTTCTCCTCCACCATGCACTCACACACACTCACATGCATGCATGCATGGCATGCACATATGCATACACATGTGTGCATGCATACTCACACACACACACACACACCTTCACATGCTCAAACACACTCACACACACACACCTTCACATGCTCAAACACACTCACACAAACTCACACGTGTGCACACGCTTGCATATGCATGCATGTGCGGGTGTGCACACACACATATATACACACAATGTGCATGCTTGCATATATGCATGCCTGCACACACACATACACACAACACGCACACACACACTTTCATATCTTTGTTACCTCTCTACTGGTGATGTGAGTTGGTTGACATGATGACTGTGCTCAGGAGAGTTCCGTTGACACTGTTCCCACTAATTAGATGGAGTGTTACGCACTGTAACTTCAAGTCCAGTGTTTCATGATAAATTTTGCAGTTAATCAGTAGTCATTGCTTAAGTCTTTCGTTTGCTGTAGTCCTGCGGCATGAATGCAGTAAGCTACTCATTTTTTGAAAATTTATTCGCTTTTTAACCCTTCCCATGCAGTTACTCCCATTATATCAGACTAATATGTTTACCTTCCCATGTATAGGTGGAAGTTATAGCTTTTTTTGAAAGTGGTATTTAGTGTGCACTGCCTTTGTTCCAAACTCAGAATTTTTTTTGTCTTTGGGGTTGTGGGGGTGAAGGGGGGTTGAGTGGGTGGGGGTGGGGGTTGGGTGGGTAGAAGGGAGTGGGGGTTAGGGGAGAGACAGTTTACTCACCACACTGATTTCAATCTCTGCTGCTAATGTTTTATTTTGCCAAGTTGATAACAATGTTGTTTGCATTGGCAGTGATTTTGCATGCAGTGTGTTTGTGTGTGTGTGTGTGTGTGTGTGTGTGTGTGTGTGTGTGTGTGTGCTGTGTATATGTTCTTGTCAGTATGCAAGCATGGGTACAAATTCCTTACTGAAAAGTTTGAGAAGTGCGTGAATTGGGTCATCTTCACTTGATAGTAACTGGAGTCTTAGGTAGGTTTTGAACTTTGCAGTGCTGAAATGCAACCCATTCGTTATATATTGCTCTGTATACGGTGTATACTAGTTGTATCTCCTTACTGCTGTTCTCTGATCTGTAGTTTAATAGTCGTCTCACATTTATGGAAGTAGAGGACGGGGGTGTTCCCAGCCACTTTAGGTGTGCATATGTGTGGTGTGGGTAGTGTGTCTTGCTAGCCCAGGGACACAGGCTTATCTGCTTCACTTAGCTGGCTGCCCTTGCTGACTTTACCTGTCGATGGACTGAATAGGTCCCTTGATTTCACAAGACCACACTGATAGATAATGCTAAGTTTCCTCCTTCCAACCTTTAAGGCCTGTGTTGGTTGAGCAACCCTCAGGTCTACTTCTATTTAGTATCAGTTTTATCTAACCAATCGGGATGCAGCTTTAGTCTAGTTCTGTATCCTGATTGGTTAATACAATTGCTACTTTGGCGGAGTAGACATGAATGTTGCTCATTTAAAACAGGCTTTTTTTAACGCAAAAGAGTTTACTTGAGTTTGTAGGCTTGCTTGGTCCACATGGGTCTCGAGGAGTGCATGTTTTGCAACCCATTTCTCTTAGCTGTTGATGCTGGGGGGGGAAAACAAACTGAAGCAGTTTATGATCTGTTCTCACAGTGTGGGCTTTGGAAGGCACATCTGCTGCCTACTTGAGCTGATAATGCGTATTTTTACATCTTTACCTTGGGGTTTTTGTTGTCATCGGTACCATCCATTCCTACCCTCACTCACTCCTCTCCCTTAATCCCCTCTTTCTTCATTTGTTTCCACAGTGTGCTCTGCTGTAGCATAGGCTGTGTGAAATTCTCTATGTCGAATCTGGTTTTTTATGTTGGGTCTTTTAAAAAAACCTACACGAAGGTTTCATTGCATTTGAAATAATCAAGATGTTAGATTTTCCTTGGATTTTTATTTTGTCTCCCTGTGTTTTTGTTGTTTTGTTATTCTGGTTGCTTTTTTGTTTTATTAATTTTTCCCCTTTATTAGAAGAAAATTTAGACTTCCAAGAGCACACAGTAGTGAAAGAAAATGTGTTTGTTCTTCATCAGGAAATAGAGGGTCTTAAGATTTGTCAGAAATTGACAATCTTTTCCATCAGTTTATCCTAGGACATGCTTACAACCAGGCAAGCTATCTGTGCTGTTATCATTTTCATACTTTTCATTCGGTAGCTTCCTTTCATTTTTCTACACAGTATACCTAAGTTTGAGCTGGTTTTGTTTTATGAAATATGAACATTTTCCACCATGAATTTAGCTCTGTGTCTTTCTGTGTGGAATTTGTTCTTTTTATTTGCAATCAGTTCTGGTTGTGATATTTTCTGTTTGAATACATTTACCCTCTGAATATCTTCTTTTTTTTGGGGGGGTGGGGTGGGGGGTGGGGTAATGATAATGTAATGGTTCCTCTAAGATGGTGTTCCAATTCATTTCCTTCCATTGAGGTGTTCCAGTTCATTTCCTTCCATTGTGTTCCAGTTCATCTCCTTCCATTGAGGTGTTCCAGTTCATTTCCTTCCATTGAGGTGTTCCAGTTCATGTCCTTCCATTGTGTTCCAGTTCATTTCCTTCCATTTCATTTCCTTCCAATGAGGTGTTCCATTTCATCTCCTTCCATTGAGGTGTTCCAGTTCATTTCCTTCCATTGAGGTGTTCCAGTTCATGTCCTTCCAATGAGGTGTTCCAGTTCATTTCTTTCCATTGAGGTGTTCCAGTTCATCTCCTTCCATTGAGGTGTTCCAGTTCATTTCCTTCCATTTCATTTCCTTCCAATGAGGTGTTCCATTTCATCTCCTTCCATTGAGGTGTTCCAGTTCATCTCCTTCCAATGAGGTGTTCCAGTTCATTTCTTTCCATTGAGGTGTTCCATTTCATCTCCTTCCATTGAGGTGTTCCAGTTCATCTCCTTCCAATGAGGTGTTCCAGTTCATTTCCTTCCATTGAGGTGTTCCAGTTCATCTCCTTCCATTGAGGTGTTCCAGTTCATTTCCTTCCATTGAGGTGTTCCAGTTCATTTCCTTCCAATGAGGTGTTCCAGTTCATCTCCTTCCAATGAGGTGTTCCAGTTCATTTCCTTCCATTGAGGTGTTCCAGTTCATTTCCTTCCATTGTGTTCCAGTTCATCTCCTTCCATTGAGGTGTTCCAGTTCATTTCCTTCCATTGAGGTGTTCCAGTTCATTTCCTTCCAATGAGGTGTTCCAGTTCATTTCCTTCCAATGAGGTGTTCCAGTTCATCTCCTTCCATTGAGGTGTTCCAGTTCATTTCCTTCCATTGAGGTGTTCCAGTTCATCTCCTTCCATTGAGGTGTTCCAGTTCATCTCCTTCCATTGAGGTGTTCCAGTTCATCTCCTTCCAATGAGGTGTTCCAGTTCATCTCCTTCCATTGAGGTGTTCCAGTTCATTTCCTTCCATTGAGGTGTTCCAGTTCATGTCCTTCCATTGAGGTGTTCCAGTTCATTTCCTTCCATTGAGGTGTTCCAGTTCATTTCCTTCCATTGAGGTGTTCCAGTTCATTTCCTTCCATTGAGGTGTTCCAGTTCATGTCCTTCCATTGAGGTGTTCCAGTTCATTTCCTTCCATTGTGTTCCAGTTCATCTCCTTCCATTGTGGTGTTCCAGTTCATGTCCTTCCATTGAGGTGTTCCAGTTCATTTCCTTCCATTGTGTTCCAGTTCATGTCCTTCCATTGAGGTGTTCCAGTTCATTTCCTTCCATTGTGTTCCAGTTCATCTCCTTCCATTGAGGTGTTCCAGTTCATTTCCTTCCATTGTGTTCCAGTTCATCTCCTTCCAATGAGGTGTTCCAGTTCATGTCCTTCCATTGTGTTCCAGTTCATTTCCTTCCATTGTGTTCCAGTTCATTTCCTTCCATTGAGGTGTTCCAGTTCATGTCCTTCCATTGTGTTCCAGTTCATCTCCTTCCATTGAGGTGTTCCAGTTCATTTCTTTCCATTGAGGTGTTCCAGTTCATTTCCTTTCATTGTGGTGTTCCAGTTCATGTCCTTCCATTGAGGTGTTCCAGTTCATTTCCTTCCATTGTGGTGTTCCAGTTCATTTCCTTCCATTGTGGTGTTCCAGTTCATCTCCTTCCATTGAGGTGTTCCAGTTCATCTCCTTCCATTGAGGTGTTCCAGTTCATTTCCTTCCATTGTGGTGTTCCAGTTCATGTCCTTCCATTGAGGTGTTCCAGTTCATTTCCTTCCATTGTGGTGTTCCAGTTCATTTCCTTCCATTGTGGTGTTCCAGTTCATCTCCTTCCATTGAGGTGTTCCAGTTCATTTCCTTCCATTGTGTTCCAGTTCATCTCCTTCCAATGAGGTGTTCCAGTTCATTTCCTTCCATTGTGTTCCAGTTCATTTCCTTCCATTGAGGTGTTCCAGTTCATTTCCTTCCATTGTGTTCCAGTTCATTTCCTTCCATTGTGGTGTTCCATTTCATCTCCTTCCATTGTGGTGTTCCAGTTCATTTCCTTCCATTGTGTTCCAGTTCATTTCCTTCCATTGAGGTGTTCCATTTCATCTCCTTCCAGTGTGGTGTTCCAGTTCATTTCCTTCCATTGTGTTCCAGTTCATTTCCTTCCATTGAGGTGTTCCATTTCATCTCCTTCCATTGTGGTGTTCCAGTTCATTTCCTTCCATTGTGTTCCAGTTCATTTCCTTCCATTGAGGTGTTCCATTTCATCTCCTTCCATTGTGGTGTTCCAGTTCATTTCCTTCCATTGTGTTCCAGTTCATCTCCTTCCATTGAGGTGTTCCAGTTCATCTCCTTCCATTGAGGTGTTCCAGTTCATTTCCTTCCATTGAGGTGTTCCAGTTCATTTCCTTCCAATGAGGTGTTCCAGTTCATTTCCTTCCAATGAGGTGTTCCAGTTCATCTCCTTCCATTGAGGTGTTCCAGTTCATTTCTTTCCAATGAGGTGTTCCAGTTCATTTCTTTCCAATGAGGTGTTCCAGTTCATTTCTTTCCATTGAGGTGTTCCAGTTCATTTCTTTCCATTGAGGTGTTCCAGTTCATCTCCTTCCAATGAGGTGTTCCAGTTCATCTCCTTCCATTGTGGTGTGATGCTAGTGGAGGTTCGAGCATCTGTGGCCTTCAGTGCTGCCAACTTTAGTCAAGGCATGTATTTAGCCGAGTTTGTATTTTACTATATCATGTTGCTTTGAGTTTGAATAATGTGGGGGTTGGTACCATGAACTCTTGCAGTTGATGGAATGCATTAACCATGAATAATGTAAGACTGAACTCAGCAACATGTGACATCGCTGCATTTTCCTTCTAGTCTGGTGATGTGCCATTGCGTCCGTTATGCTCTGCTTGCATTATTTCTGGATTTGTTTTTTTATGTGTGTTCTAGTGTTGTGTTTTGTATATCAGTGACTGACTTGGCATTTTTATTCCCAAATGAATGGTGCTACAAGTGACCCATTTGCATAGAATGGTGGACAAGTTTCAAATGGCATTTTGTGGCAGAGTCAGGCACCCCCCATCACCTAATTTCAGCATGAATGTGCTTTTTTTGCTGACATATGAAATCTGCCAGGAGATACATTTACACCTACATAAATGTCTGCACATGAAAACTGACATCTTTCATGGCAATTTGGAAAGTCTTAATTTCATGTCTAATGGGGGTATGTACATCACACCATTTAAGAATATTTCTGCTCTTGGACATATTTGCAACAACTTGTAAAGAGCAAAGTGTGAATTTGATAGAAAAAGTTATGTTGCCCAGTTGTGAGTCATTCTCTAAATGGCTGCCCCTACATTTCCAGGCTGAAAGGAATCGCTGTGTTTATAATTTTTGGATTGCAACTTTTGTTCTGTCTTTAATTTGATACCACACTTTACTCCTCTGTCATAAGAACATGATAATTCAAAAGTATAACAAAATTGCCAGAGCCTCTTGATGCCTCTCTCATGAGCTGAGTAGGAATTAATTTCAAAGAGGTAGAGGTTGGCATGGTCTTGTATATCAACTTATCCCAAAAGTCTGGAACTCAAACTGCTTCACACTTTACCTTTAATCTCAACAACAATGTGAAAATGGTAATGAGAAGTTTGTTCTTGTCCACCATATCATGAGAATGGGTCTCTGAGACTCAAACTGCTTCACACTTTACCTTTAATCTCAACAACAATGTGAAAATGGTAATGAGAAGTTTGTTCTTGTCCACCATATCATGAGAATGGGTCTGAGACTCAAACTGCTTCACACTTTACCTTTAATCTCAACAACAATGTGAAAATGGTAATGAGAAGTTTGTTCTTGTCCACCATATCATGAGAATGGGTCGCCTTCCCTGCGTGCCCCATCATCACATTAGAGCAAATACAGTGGTGTTATCCAAGGGGTGTATCAAGCTGAGCGCCTCTCGCCCCATGGCTGTTGCTGTGTTGCAGTGGCAGCTGGACTGGCTGGATTCTGCCCCTGGGCATCGCCCTGGCCGCAGCGCTGCTGTACCGCTTTGTCATCAACTCCCAGAATGCCTGACCTGCCTCCTTCACAGTGCCCTGCCTCCTGGCAGATCCGGCACTGGAAGTGACAGACTGGGCGATCCAACCTGAGCAAGACTGTGTGGGACGGGGGAAGTTGGGAGAAAGAGAGAGAGAAAGGGGGAGGTGCTTCAGGCTGTTGTGCTAGCCAGCCCTTTTGCTGCTCGTAGGGAGTAGGTTGTGCTTTTCTTTCTTGGACAAGTGTGCTTGCATTTTTTTCCAATGATGTCTTTCAGAGATGTCTTTTGTCGGTCCCCCCCCCCCCCCCCCCCCCCCCTGGTCAAGTAGGGGTTTCATGTGAATTTGTTTCCTCACTGTCATGCATTGGTTCACTGAGTACTGCTGTCAACAAGAACTAAGCAATGAAGTGGTACTTATGTCCAAAATATACAGTACATTGCACTGGAAATGGGATAAATGGTATTAATCCGCAATAAGGAGTGATGATTTATTTCTTTGCATTTCTTCTTACAGAAATTTTTCCTTTTTTCATTTCACACAATATGTAAAAAGGAAAATTGTATTTATCTGTCATCACAAGGAGGAGGAATTGTTAATTTGTGTTTTGTTAATAAGAAAGAAAAAGGTTTTATAATTATTGTGATTTGATGTCTGAAATATACAGAAGTTATTATTATTTGTGTCAAAGAAAATCAGTCAGCATTTAAAGGGCAGATGGGATGTGTGTGTGTGTGTGTCATTAATAATTTTTTTAATCACAGAAATAATGCAGATGTTCTGTTCTTACTGTCCTCATCAGATATGAGAAATTGTAAGACATTGAAATGAAAAGCACTAAAGACTGAGAGCATATCATTCAAATCTTGAATAATGTAAATCTTGTTGATTTGAAGTAATGAGAAGTGGAATGAAATTGGTCAGTTGTGTAGTTTACATACAGTGAGACATTAACAAAAATAAGTCTTAATAGGTGTATGCACCAGATAATTGTGGGTCAATTGAATCTTCACTGTTTGGCTTTTTAGAGGTTATCAGATGTAACCTTTTGATTAAATGATTGTGTTTATGTTTTGGACTTCATAGCAATATGACAACTAGAATGTAAAGGAAGCTTCATTGGAATTAATCAAAATTGTTGCATTAAAAAAATTGATTTTCCAAATATGTTATTATATGCAACTGTTCTTTAAATGGTAACATGAATTACTGAAATAATTTACCACCACTACAGAGTATTTATGGACATGCAAACAAGTTACGGTTCTCGGCATATCTTTGCATGCTTGTGAATGTATAAAGTAATTATGTAAATTCCAATTACTGCTAGCATGGGGATAAACATTTTTTTCTGTTCCCTCTCTTTTTTTAAAAACAGCTGAGTACAAGATGGTTTGCATAATTCCAGTTGGACCAAACATGGGGGGGTGTTGTGACTTGCACATGCTGATATAAATAACCTTTACGTGACAGTTTTTCTAAATCGCTGCATAGAATGTAGGGCAGTTGTGAATGATTTATAATTCTGTTTGTATATGGCTTGGACATCATCTTTATTATTAATTGCATGTGCAGAGGACATGTCATGGCTCTTTATCTTCCCATTATTTCAGAGTTAACAAATCACCTCTTGAATGAATGAAGTTGAATTGTGCTCACCCCAACCTCACATGTGCCGAATCATATTTTAGCAGAACATGTCCAAATAGTAGTCTTTCATGCTTCCCCCCCCCCCCCCCCCCCCCCCCCCCCCCCCCCCCCCCCCCTCCCTGTGCTTTTCGGCTCTCTCTGAATGGTGAAAAAATGAATTGAATGGGAATGTTATTCATTTGGTACAAGATTGCAAACAAAGAGTTATGAAAAGTACCCCCTGCTGTTCAGTGTAATTTCCATCTGCATGTTATGATAAGTGAGAATCAATAAACAGCTGTGCTCAACTAGATCCCTCTGTTGCTCTTTTGTGTTAATAGTTTATAGATAAGTCTTTTCTTGATTTGTGTGTGTGTGTGTGTGTATGTGTGTGTGTGTGTGTGTGTGTGTGTGTGTGTGTGTGTGTGTGTGTGTGTGTGCAGTGTGTTTACGAAGTGAACACATTTACAGGAAAGAGCAGATAATGTGTGTGTCCTTATGCTTGAACAGGTTCAATTGTAACCTTCAAAATAATGTAGCATTGGTTATGAAATATGTACAATCAATACGCAAACACACAAGAAGTAGCTTTCTTATTGACCCCAGCCCCATGGAAAATTGATAAGAAAATATAATGTTATTGGACCTCAGTGCCGCGTTTGACACGCTGGACCACTCCATACTCCTCAAACGCCTGGAGCTGTCATTTGGAGTACACGGTACTGTCCTGGACTGGTTTGCGTCCTACGTTCGTGATCGGTCACAGTCCGTCATTGTTGATGGCGTTTTGTCAGCCCCATCTCCATTGATTTTTGGTGTCCAGCAATGCTCAGTCTTAGGACCAGTTTTGTTCACTCTGTACTCGCAACCCCTTTCAGATGTGATAGCTAAGCATGAGTGTGATTTTCAGAAATATGCAGACGACACAGAGTTGTCGAAGAGCTCAGCAGTTGAGGAATTTCCTTATGTACAGTCAGATATCAAGACATGCGTTGATGATGTACTCGCATGGATGAACAGTAACAAACTCAAGCTCAATACAGATAAAAACCGCTGGCGCTGAACCTCCAGGTTTTGGCATTTAAGAAAAGATTGGGTTCGAACCCGCAACCTCTCGAGAAAAGAGGTGGAAAACACACATAAAAACACAACAAAACCACAACCTCTCGAAAAAAGAGAAGAAAAAAAAAGTTTCAGCGCAGAATCAAACCTGGTCATGCATGACCAAGAGTCGAATGCTCTACCAGCTGAGCCATTAGAGAATTGCAATGACGGAGTGTTTGTAAAGCATGTAAATCCATTTCTAAGCTATCGGCCCAGGAACAATCAACCATATATTTTAAACATGATGGATAGGTTCAGGAAGCTCCTATTATGACATGCTTTGCTTTCCTTTGGCATGTCATAAACGCTGAATTAACACTCCGGCACCGGATCGGCAGCAAAAATACGCTTGACATCCACACGCAACGATTACACCGAGACCGCGCAATCGAGCGATTTTCACTTACGTGAAGCGAGGTCAGAATTTAGAGTTACGGCCCTTTTCAGAGCCATGGCAACAACGCTTCCACGTGTAGTCTATGCGTGAGACCTGCCTGTCGGATTTTAAAATATAGGAGCTTTCCCGACCTACTGATGCATTCAACATACAGCTTTGAGAAATTAATGCTGTTCATGGCTTACATTTTCTTTGGATGGGGTTTCTAGTATCCCGAAATACAGCGTTTTCTGTGCAAACATGCACGCAACGAAGCGGTGGTGCAGATTCTTTGCCGCGTACGTATATCTGCGTTGACCTGCATTCGATGTGTAAAAAGTTGAAACTTTCCCGACCTACTGATGCATTCAGCATACAGCCTTGATAAATTAATGCTGTTCATGGCTTAGTTCGGTCCCGGAAAATCCTGTTTCTTCGCAGAAAACGCCGTTGTCGTGCTCGGAGAAAAAAAATGGCCGCCGTAATATTATTTACACGCGTTTAGGCTCTATCGGACCTCGGAGGTGCGATAACTTTATACGCGAAAATTCGTATAGGATAGGCCGTAACTCTAAATTCTGACCTCGCTTCACGTAAGTGAAAATCGCTCGATTGCGCGGTCTCGGTGTAATCGTTGCGTGTGGATGTCAAGCGTATTTTTGCTGCCGATCCGGTGCCGGATCGAGAGCAAAATCTGCTTGCAAACGGGTATGTATATAGGCGCCTTAAAATCCCCCTTCCTTCCCGGTCTTAAAAAAGTTTGGAAACCCACCCCCCAAAAAAATGAACTGATCCGCCCCTGAGGATAAACGCGATTAGTCCACTAAACGGACCGACGTGCATACAGGCCCTGGACGCCTAAGCAAGCCGAAGAATTCTATTCTATTCTATTCTATTCACCCTCCTTCAAAAATCTCCTCGCAAATGACGTCACATTATTCGACGTCAAATGATAACGTCACAGATTTTGCAAAATGGAGTCTGTTGAATCGTTTTCATTGAAACACCAAAATGTAAAAAAGTCACTTTCTTTTCAAACCTCGATTCTGAAAATTTGTTAATATTGAATGGGACCTAACTTCCAGTCAGTGTGCAAAATCTCAAGGAAATCCGTCCAGTAGTTTTTGAGATATAGGCCGTGGAGACGGGACAGACAGACACACACACACACACAGACAGACTAATAAAGTCTGTAGGACCTCCAGTAAACCTGGAGGGATAAAACTGAAGTTATGCCTGTTGGGGCACGGTCAAGTCGTTGACAGTGATTCCACTGTAATTGGGGGTAGCTCTATTCCATTCCAGAGCTCGGTTAGGTACCTCGGTGTTCAGATTGACCAGACATTGTCGATGCGTAAACAGATCAGCAGTACTTGCAGTGCCTGTTTTCTTGAACTATGCCGCATTGCATCCCTTCGCCAATATCTTTCTGACACTGCGTGTGTTAGACTGGTCACTGCCAAGGTCACTTCAAGGCTGAATTATTGTAATTCAGTTTTGGCGGGTCTTCCAGCAGAACAATTGAACCGTCTGCAGCGCGTTCAAAACAGCGCAGCACGTCTCGTGCTGAGGAAGGGAAAACGCGATCATGTGACACCCATGCTTAGGCATCTACACTGGCTTCCTGTGAAATTCCGCTGCCAGTACAAAATTGCTGTTTTGGCCTACTGTCATTTTGATGGTACTCTTCCTGTGTATCTTTCGGCATCCCTTCACACATATCAACCATCCCGTTCTCTCCGTTCAGCAAATGAAAAGCTTCTCAAAATTCCTAAACGTAGTACAACTTTTTTGGTGAGCGTAGTTTTAGTTTCAATGCCCCCTCTGTCTGGAACTTGCTGCTGGCTGGCCTACGTGACGCACCCACTTTACCTATTTTTAAGTCGCAACTGAAGACTCGCATGTTTCGACTGGCTTTTGTTTTATTTTTCTTCTCATGGTCATGTATGTTGTTGTATCCATTCTCAGGTATGTACGTTGTATTATGTTTTGTATTATGTTGGTAAGCTTGTTGATGAATGTCTGCATGTGAATGTGGTTATGTCAGCGCATTGAGTTGTACAGAAGTGCGCTATACAAATGCTATTCATTATTATTATTATTATTAAATGTGAAGAAAATCAGTCTTCATAAGTTGTTGGAATTTTTCAGGTATGGTATGCGTTGTGTTGCAATACAACTACCTACCTCATACATGATGCATGCCTGAAAATTTCTGCATCATTTACTAATACAGCAACTGCAAAGATTGATGTAGAATATATAAGAACACTGCAAACAGGTGTGTTTGTATGTGAATTGTGTTTATGCAGAGCCTGGGGGGTGGGGGGTGCAACTGCTTCAGTTGTCCAATGAAACCTGTTGCATTCTGTACCCAACAATCAATTTTCAAGATGTCACGGGTCCTAAGGATGCATTGGAAGTAGGGTGAACGAATGAATTATGGAAGTAAGAAAACCTCTTACCTTCTCTCTCACTATCATCATGCTGTTAGTACTGTATGAACATTGATGGCCTGCTACCAATGTTATCTGGTGGATTCCTCCAAATGCCAAGTTATCCTGTTATCAAAGAAAGATTCTAGAAATCCTGGTGATAAAATAGTCTTTATTTCTGTACTGAAATCCATGTAAAATTTTAAGTATGGTACTCTGTACAAACACCTTTTGTCTCACTACTGCCAAAAAGTTATGACCAGTAACCAATGTGAACACATCAGCCAAGATGACAACTATACAAACCTAAGGCATACAGGAGAAGGACTACTTTGAACAGGTCCATGGGTTCGATAAATGTAGGGCTCTTGTGAGTCCAAGTTTTGTGTACTTGGCAACAACAGACTTGGAATTATCCTATTTAGTGTAACTGAATTATCATTATTATAATTACTTTTTAAAATAAATTGTGGTACTAGCACTTAACTGAGAGCATGCACCATCAGCGGTTTTTCCTCAAACCAAGTGCAGCAATGACCGCATCTTCTGAACTGGAAACAGGAAAAAGTCCTCTTTGGGAATTTTGTTTTGGTTGACTAGTATCGGTAATCTCCCATTGCCTCATAGAAAGTCAGTTTATTCCTCGTGCATCTACAACGCCTGGAAGTGTCTGTTTCTGCAGGACCACCTACCAAAGAAGTCTTTCAGGGTGGTTGAGCGACACATTTTCTTCAGATTTACTCAGAATCGAGATAGGAGATGCTATCACTGCAATCAAACTCCAAAGCTTTCATGCAACATGTCTGCCTGTCCCCAAACTATTGATATCAGATACATTACATTGACGTCATGAATGACATGTAGTTCCACCTGATTTTTAACACTTCTGTAAATTAGTCTGTAGAGAGCAGGAAATAGAAATTTTGGGGATATAAATGTCATAGAAAAAATGCAGAACGCTTTGTAACTTGACATAATGATGTTTGCCTCCAAAGTTGCAAACTGAAACTGTTGAATCGGAGCTCTTGTGTCTACGCCTTGCCCTCTGCTGTTCGGTAAAGCTACGGATGCACACTGAATGAAAGCATGCTACTCTGATGAAATCACATCTGCATTTCTGAAAAGACTGCCCAATGGGGAACATTGCATTGAGATGTCATGAACCAGTGGACATATAAAATCGTAACGAGTCAATATTTCGGGGTTGAATGTCATCTAAAATAATGTCCTCAATAAAGGAGCAACAATGGAAGTCTACTTCAATGATTCCATGCACTGTTATCCTCTATAACCTCTGCTCTAAATCTCCTTAAAGTCTTACATAAGCAGATGCGTTAATCTGACATTATGGTATGTACAATGGAAGGCAACTGCTAATCAATCTGTTAACAGATCCTCAAAACGTTCTAACGTCAGAAACATTACTTCAACAGGTGCAACGTACAAAATGGCAAAACTGTAAATGCATACACAGGGAGCTCTCAAAGAACATTCTCAAAAACGCACGGGCTTATCGGGAAAACTCGTCAGAAAACCTTTCATCGCACACAAAGCTCTCCATTAATGTTATCGCTGTGACCGCTACTTCGAAACGACACGTAAGCCTATACGCCATCACAACAGGTGACGAGTGAGTTAAAGACAGTTGCAGAATAATGCTAGCAAGGGACAGACATCTGTCCTAAAGACCTGGCGCCCTGTCCTGAAAAACAGATTCCAGCATTTCTGGCTTCACGGAGTCTTGGACTTGCAAAAAAGGAATCACCAGAAAAACATCTGGATCTCTCTCACAGCAGAAACGGCCGCTTCAAAGTCCAGAAAAAGTGGATGATGACATCAGCTACAGTTCGATTAGGTCACGATGAAGTGCTGGAATAGTGTACACGAAGAGAACGTCGGTGAATGAGCGAGTCAGCTATGACGCCAGTGTGACCACTCAGTGCCCGGCATCCTTGCAGGGTGTCAATGAGAAAATCCTAATTCACTATCACCGGATGTTGCACCTTACCAATTGAGGCGCGTTGCAGGGTTACGCAAACGACATCGATGATCAGAGTCGCATTCGCTCTTTCCATCATTTTCCTCCAGGTGTTTTGCATCCGGGAAAACCATCCGTCCAGTGCTTGCATCCTGGGGATTTGTTTCTGTGCGAACCAAACCGTTGAGATTCAGTACCATTGCGAGCCACAAAAGCTCAAAGTCAAAGCCTGAAAAAGAAATCTCATCCATGTTCTTGACTCTCTTTGCTCTTTGGATCATGTTGTCGCCGAGGATAAAGTAGAATCACAACCGTCCATGTCGATTCACACACAAACAAAGTAGCTATTGAAGTCATGGTGGTTACAGACGGCGGAAAAACTTCTCCTCCGACCGTCTATCTCTAGCACAAAAATCCCTTTTCTTCTATAGCATGGAACACGCCAAGATCCCTTCAGCTTTTTATCCTTTGCATTGTCTATAGAAGTTCCCACGGCGCAATGTGGTGAACAATGCGGATAACGTGCAGTTCATAGGAAGTTTTTCTCCGGGCCTATGGTCGAAAGGGATTTGACGATAATACATTGGAAGTATCAACATCAAGGAAAAATGACCTGTCGAGGTGGCGTCACCTACTGCTGAAGAACAAGCTGTACGTAAGTCATTGCAGGACTTCGAACAGTCGCATTGAACTTCAAGGAAAGGCTTGGAGTCAAACAATGTTGGGCGAGCAACGCGCATGTAAATCAATGACATGAACACATTTTTCCATTTCAAGAGTTGTCTTGACAGCACAGCAAGCTTGTTACAACTACGTTGAGTGTTCTGGAACGCTAGTCAGTACACACAATTTCATACAGCTCTCAGAAATGGTGCCAAGACGGATCAAAATTAAAAGCAAGCAGAATCCACCGTAGGGTTCAGTCGATTGTTGTGACCATCATTAGGTATGCATTGATTCGCCAGCCGTTGTCTCCATGTGTTGCCAATTGTCGATCGACGGGAACTAACCAAAAGGATGTCACGCAGGCATGAATTATACGTATTAGAGATCTCAGTCACAAAATGTTCATTTTGAATTGTCCCATCCGTCAGCAGACACGTCTGTTGTGCGATTTGTTGTTGTTTTCAGTGCAAATATTTCCACTTTGCGGAAAATGCTATTCCTAAACGACATCAAAGACCCTCTGACGACATTAAGTTCACCGCGATGAACACAGCAAGAAAAGGAAAACGAACAAAGACCGGATATTTCCGCCCCTTGAAGTTGCACTTCCCTTTCAGTAGCGTCAGAGATGCTGGAGATTGCTCAAGTAGATATTACTTTTATTAGTCGGCACATGTGCGTTTGTGTTCATTAGTTCTGTATAGGTGCTGTGTGCAAAGTAGTATTACTATTATATTGCATACAAAGACTACGTGCGTTGTTATTGCACGTCATTGCACATCTAGGCTCGGGATTATCAACGCACTGGCAGATCAGATCACAGATGTCCCATCAAGAGATCGGATCTAAAATTACGCAGAGCGATGAAAACCCCTCCAAACACGTGACACATGGGTATGAGCATATGTTCTGTTCTGTCTTCCTCTCGGTTTGGTATCTACATTGCTTCTTTGGCTGTTTACATGTACCATCGATGTGTATTCAGCAAGAGAGGGTCCATATTCTGACTGCACTTCAGCTTGGGAGATATTATTTGTGTCCACTGGCATGATGACAAATATGCTGCAAGCCGTGTCGTGGGCCGTACTTCTGCTTTGATATTATAATACGACCTGTGACATTGAGACCCATAGTAATGCCTTTCCAAACTCCAACAAATATTCGTACAGGACAAAGTCTGTCATTGTGCAAACCCCATTCTGCAATGCCTGCTTGACACCAGGGAGTTCGTAGAAGGGAAGACATTCTCTTTCAAGACATGCTGAAATCTCGTTCAATCCACATAAAGTACTTTGTGTCGGGATCACAGGAGTGCCAGTTCTTCTGCACTCGTTTTTCTTCTCGGTTCCTCGAGTTCCAGCCTTCATTTTTCCATTTATCACTGGGAAAAGATAACACGGCCATGGATGTATCTTTTTGGCTGACTCACACACGTGATCAAAGCGAGTCAATGTAGCTTCCCACTACCACACAGAGCCGCTCGAATCCACCCCCCACCCACCCCACCCTACCCCCTCTCCTTCATCAGCTGCAACCCAGGGCTGCTGGGTTTTGGGGCCTGTTCCAGAAGGTCAGCCAGCGACCGCCTCAAGCAGCCAAAGAGGCTCATCTTCAAGGAACGCATTATTTCATTCAGCTTGGCTTCCAAACCTTTTCATCGTTATTCCAAAGAAAGCTTCATTCCTCTTTCTCTCCATTCCCCCACCCCCTCCCACCCCCACTCCTGCCTCACACGCGCGTGTCTCTGTCTCTGTCAGTGTCGGGGGAGACACCAGGGGTGGAGGTGAGAGAGAAGGTGGTGTCCAAACTGCGAGACGTGTCAGGCCCGGGGGTGTCCGTCTCCAGGGCAGGGGGGTCGGGGGAGCCCAGGTCTATGGGGGACTCGGAGGCTCCAAGCCTGGGAGGAGGGGGAGGGGCGGAGAAGGGGCCCAGAGTGGGGGGAGGGGGAGGGGGCAGGAGGGGCGAGGGGGGAGGGGGGAAGGTGTCCACATCCCGAGTGGGCACGTCATCATCTTCCATGAGGTGGTAGGCGCCCTCCCTGTGGTAGCCACTTCCGTCTGATTCCGTGTCCGTCAGCAGCTGCAAAGCAGACGATACAACACCAGTGAAATAATCCATTAATCACTGATAAAATGAACATTTTCCCGCTGACCCCTCAAGCAATGAACTCGCGATCATTGTATACATAGGGGATGCCTTGAGTTTCATCCTAATGAAGTCGTCGCAAACCTAAAAAGCCTCCCAAATGAAAGTCATTATTTTCTATTACAACTTCGCTCCATGTCAATACAGTTGAGTATCGAAGCTCTCATTGCCAAACCACCTTACTAGTATCAGTGTGGGGCAGGTCCCTCCGCAATACTAGTCAGGGCAGGCAACTCTGACTGCCTACTTAGAGCACTGTTGATGTTGAGAACTTAACGGCGCATGGGCCTCCGACACCAGCACTGTGGTTGGTCGTCGGTTCTTGTGCTTACGGTACAAGACATCCATAGAGATGCTGTGAATGGACTGATATTAATGATTCGACTCAATTTCCAGAATATGATAAAACTTCACAAATCAATAACGATGTCGTTTTCTCCTCCTCTTTAAATTTAGGTTGTACAGCTTCTCCAACATAGTTATGGATTTTTTGAGAAGTGTTTCTTGATATCGACGATCCGCCGAAACTGGAACACATAATCCCAAACAAACTTACCTCATCATCATCGGGCCGCTGCCGAGCCTGTCTGCGCCTGCGCACTGGCGTGGAATAGGTGTCGCTACGAGGGTAGGTGACGTCACTGCGAATACCCGGATAGGGTGAGCCGCCGCGGTCCTCGGCTCTCAGTCTGCGCATGCGTGGATCCTCCCTGAGCACGCTGGGATCACGTGACAGCAGCTCTGTGCTTTGGGCGCGAGATGGCGCCAGCAGGGCGTCGTGGTCCGTGTCCCCCAGCTCGGAAGGCGCCCCGAACATGTAGCGTCTGTGCTTCTCCTGCCAGCGCCTCTGCTTCAGCTTCTCCACCTTGCGCTTCTTCTCCGCCTCCTGTGAAGGTACACGTGTGCTTTTACGTAGAGACTCATCACCCACGTCTGGGTCTCAAACCGCGTTACACTTTACCCCCTGGTCACTGGGCCGCTTGAACAATCCTTCCCAGACACCCGACAGCAAGATCCGTGACGGACAGATGAGACGCACACCATCAGGCACCAGCGCCAACAGCACTCCCTGGGGGTGTATTCCAACCCATGCTGGCTTGCGGTCGCATACAAGGGTCAGTCTCACTAGAGTGGGTCTCCGCTACCCTCACAGGTACCCAGTTTTACTCCTGGGTGGGGAGAGGCAATGGGGTTGGGGTGTCAGAAAGCACGAGTGGCCAGTGAACAGAAGGTCTATGACTACAAAGGTCAGAGCCATGCTTTTTTCTTTTTTTAAACAATTAGGGGTTAATAAAGAGATCACACTTTGATAAAGAAATATGCACCTGGTGACCCTCTAGAATTATTGAGGAGGATGACATGAATGGCTGTCAATGTCCTCTTTATCAGTCGTATTGAGCACACATCATCCGACAGTTCTGTGTACTAAAAGTTTCGTTGGAACATTTTCAAACAAAATTGTTTTGAATCAGAAAACATAGAGCGTCACAAACGAAAAATCAACCAGTTACAATACGTGTACTATATGCATACATACATACAAAATGTAGATTAGACTGCATCGTTTCTTACCAACTCATGTGGCACATGCAAACATTGGTACATCAGATTGAAAACCCTAACCACCAACCAAAAGTTTTCTCACTCAGTTTGCCCTGATGAAGCCAAGTGAAACGTCGGTCACAGAGAATGAACATGTCAACAACAACAGCAGCAGCAGCAGCAGCAGCAGCAGCAGCAGCAGCAGCAGCAGCAGCAACAACAACAACGACGACAACAACACCACCAGACAGTTTCGGGACTCCATGACGAAGAACAGAAGAGAGTCATCACTCACATCCTCGCGCTGCTTCTTGGCGATGGCGGTGACCTGGTGGAGCAGGTCGTCAATCTTGGACTCCGTGGAGTCGATGTCCACAGAGGACAGACACAGGGCGCGGTTCAGGGGGAAGAAGTCGTAGTTCTCTGTCTCCAGCTGTCAACAGCAAGGCACGCTTGGTAGAGGTATAGACACAGGTTGTACATAGCGACTTCAACACCCATTTCTAGGTCTCACTCCGCCTCACACTTACCTCCTGTTTGAAAATTAAAGGACAAAGATCTTGTTTTTAAATGAGTTTACAGCACTGAGCTGGATTCCTTCAGTGAATACAACGAGCTTATAACGTTTAGACGGGAGTAGAACCCACGATCTCTTGGTGAAATCCAAAATCTATGACTTTCGAAACTATCGCCATGTTGGCTGCTGTCGAAACCATCAACTAGCGTGGTATTCAGGGGGATGTCAAGGTGCCAGAATTTAGTGAAGAACGATTGTGACGTGAATGAACATAGATCACGACGCTTCCAGTTACCGTCCCGGATCTAAGGCTCGTGCATGATGATTGCACATGGGAAGGAGAAATATAAACGTGTCTTGGAGCGCACGACTACGTCTTCCGATGCAGGCATAAGTGCAGGTTCGCGTGTACGCCTCATTATTCGTCACTGAACAGAGAACTCAGAACAAACAACAAGATCTCCAAGTGTCTGCTTCGAGACGGGAAGGTGAGTTTGGCAGTGGGGGAAGCAGAAGATAGAGTGCTATCGCACGGCGACTGAAAACGGAGAGAATGAACAAGCCTGAAAATCGGAGGAGACACACAGAAGGAAAACTGAACAGTAAAGACAAAGTACTTCAAAACAAGACAAGAGGACGAGAATATTCTTTGTCAGTGATGGCATGCATAGACAGCAAACAGAAGGGGGAAAATCCGTTCATAAAATCTCCAACAATAACTGTGCAATATTTATTGTACAATCTTTCTTTAACGTAAAATAACGTACCTTTCGCCTCTGAGATGACGAAAGCACTTCATACAGCAACTTTCAAATTTTTGAGGGGTTAACTAGTTGAAACTACTTGTACAACCCTCGGTTAGTTAGGCGACAAATCTGTTGTCTATAGCTGTCAGAGAAGCATACACAAAATGTGATGCAACCCTATTACGAGACCCAGCCACACTGACACTCAGACACCAGACGCCATTTGTTAATGAGAGATGTCCATTCAGCACCCACAGAAGACACCTGCGAAGAAGCCCAGAAGGTGGTCTCTCACCAGTTTGGAGACGAAGAGCTCCAACGCCGTGTAGTCGCTCTCCTTGATGTCGCCCAGGTGGATGATGAAGTGCACGTACGACCACATGCAGTGCTCCTGCCTCACGTGGTAGTCAAAGCCCTGCAATGGACGTGGACAGAGCATTAGCATTGACAAAGTGATGGAGGACACGTACGACCACATGCAGTGCTCCTGCCTCACGTGGTAGTCAAAGCCCTGCAATGGACGTGGACAGAGCATTAGCATTGACAAAGTGATGGAGGACACGTACGACCACATGCAGTGCTCCTGCCTCACGTGGTAGTCAAAGCCCTGCAATGGACGTGGTCAGAGCATCAGCATTGACAAAGTGATGGAGGACACGTACGACCACATGCAGTGCTCCTGCCTCACGTGGTAGTCAAAGCCCTGCAATGGACGTGGACAGAGCATTAGCATTGACAAAGTGATGGAGGACACGTACGACCACATGCAGTGCTCCTGCCTCACGTGGTAGTCAAAGCCCTGCAATGGACGTGGACAGAGCATTAGCATTGACAAAGTGATGGAGGACACGTACGACCACATGCAGTGCTCCTGCCTCACGTGGTAGTCAAAGCCCTGCAATGGACGTGGACAGAGCATTAGCATTGACAAAGTGATGGAGGACACGTACGACCACATGCAGTGCTCCTGCCTCACGTGGTAGTCAAAGCCCTGCAATGGACGTGGTCAGAGCATTAGCATTGACAAAGTGATGGAGGACACGTACGACCACTTGCAGTGCTCCTGCCTCACGTGGTAGTCAAAGCCCTGCAATGGACGTGAACAGAGCATTAGCATTGACAAAGTGATGGAGGACACGGACAGAACATCGGAATTGACAAAGTGATGGAGGACACGTACGACCACATGCAGTGCTCCTGCCTCACGTGGTAGTCAAAGCCCTGCAATGGACGTGGACAGAGCATGAGCATTGACAACGTGATGGAGGACACGGACAGAACATCGGAATTGACAAAGTGATGGAGGACACGTACGACCACATGCAGTGCTCCTGCCTCACGTGGTAGTCAAAGCCCTGCAATGGACGTGGACAGAGCATGAGCATTGACAACGTGATGGAGGACACGGACAGAACATCGGAATTGACAAAGTGATGGAGGACACGTACGACCACATGCAGTGCTCCTGCCTCACGTGGTAGTCAAAGC
>JAWQFJ010030812.1:15000-37500 GCA_034096865.1 Theodoxus fluviatilis | reverse complement strand
GCGAGAGAGAGAGAGAGAGAGAGAGAGAGAGAGAGAGAGGGAGAGAGAGAAAGGCAGAGAGAGGAGTGTGTGATTCAGGGAGGGAGGGAGGGAGGGAGAGCAAACAGAGGAAGACTGAATGACAGAGAAATGCCAAAACCTGAACATTTTATATATTTCAAGAGACAGTTTCATAACGTACAACGACAGCAATACCAAAGAAACACACAAAAAGCACAAGCGTTAACTGCAAAGATAAATCGCTCATAGCAACTGTAGACTCCCTTTGCATTGTCAGATTTCTTATACACCACCCATGATTATGAAAACAACATTGTACTGATGCATGAGACCAGAGCAGCACAATTTGCAGACACCTGCCCCTCACTTGACAGACCGTGGGGGAGGATAGGCCAGGACACTGGATCCACTCCAACACAGCTGAGGGTTGACAAACCTGGCCACGACACTCCAACTCCTACTCGTACATCCAGCTGCCTTGCAAACACCGGAGGAGGCTTTGGGGAATCCCATGCAAACACTGAGATGTGTTCGACAGCCCAGTGTTGGCGCATTGCCTACAGGTAGTAGGAGGTGGTGAAGGTAAAGAAATGCCTACCAGGTAGTAGGAGGTGGTGAAGGGAAAGAACTGCCTACCAGGTAGTAGGAGGTGGTGAAGGGAAAGAACTGCCTACCAGGTAGTAGGAGGTGGTGAAGGGAAAGAACTGCCTACCAGGTAGTAGGAGGTGGTGAAGGGAAAGAAATGCCTACCAGGTAGTAGGAGGTGGTGAAGGGAAAGAACTGCCTACCAGGTAGTAGGAGGTGGTGAAGGTAAAGAAATGCCTACCAGGTAGTAGGAGGTGGTGAAGGGAAAGAACTGCCTACCAGGTAGTAGGAGGTGGTGAAGGGAAAGAACTGCCTACCAGGTAGTAGGAGGTGGTGAAGGGAAAGAACTGCCTACCAGGTAGTAGGAGGTGGTGAAGGGAAAGAACTGCCTACCAGGTAGTAGGAGGTGGTGAAGGGAAAGAACTGCCTACCAGGTAGTAGGAGGTGGTGAAGGGAAAGAACTGCCTACCAGGTAGTAGAAGGTGGTGAAGGGAAAGAACTGCCTACCAGGTAGTAGGAGGTGGTGAAGGTAAAGAAATGCCTACCAGGTAGTAGGAGGTGGTGAGGGGAAAGAACTGCCTACCAGGTAGTAGAAGGTGGTGAAGGGAAAGAACTGCCTACCAGGTAGTAGGAGGTGGTGAAGGTAAAGAAATGCCTACCAGGTAGTAGGAGGTGGTGAAGGGAAAGAACTGCCTACCAGGTAGTAGAAGGTGGTGAAGGGAAAGAACTGCCTACCAGGTAGTAGGAGGTGGTGAAGGTAAAGAACTGCCTACCAGGTAGTAGGAGGTGGTGAAGGGAAAGAACTGCCTACCAGGTAGTAGAAGGTGGTGAAGGGAAAGAACTGCCTACCAGGTAGTAGGAGGTGGTGAAGGTAAAGAAATGCCTACCAGGTAGTAGGAGGTGGTGAAGGTAAAGAAATGCCTACCAGGTAGTAGGAGGTGGTGAAGGTAAAGAAATGCCTACCAGGTAGTAGGAGGTGGTGAAGGTAAAGAACTGCCTACCAGGTAGTAGGAGGTGGTGAAGGGAAAGAACTGCCTACCAGGTAGTAGAAGGTGGTGAAGGGAAAGAACTGCCTACCAGGTAGTAGGAGGTGGTGAAGGTAAAGAAATGCCTACCAGGTAGTAGGAGGTGGTGAAGGTAAAGAAATGCCTACCAGGTAGTAGGAGGTGGTGAAGGTAAAGAACTGCCTACCAGGTAGTAGAAGGTGGTGAAGGGAAAGAAATGCCTACCAGGTAGTAGGAGGTGGTGAAGGTAAAGAAATGCCTACAGGTAGTAGGAGGTGGTGAAGGTAAAGAAATGCCTACAGGTAGTAGGAGGTGGTGAAGATAAAGAAATGCCTACCAGGTAGTAGGAGGTGGTGAAGGTAAAGAAATGCCTACAGGTAGTAGGAGGTGGTGAAGATAAAGAAATGCCTACCAGGTAGTAGGAGGTGGTGAAGATAAAGAACTGCCTACCAGGTAGTAGGAGGTGGTGAAGGGAAAGAAATGCCTACAGGTAGTAGGAGGTGGTGAAGGGAAAGAACTGCCTACCAGGTAGTAGGAGGTGGTGAAGGTAAAGAAATGCCTACAGGTAGTAGGAGGTGGTGAAGGTAAAGAACTGCCTACCAGGTAGTAGGAGGTGGTGAAGGGAAAGAAATGCCTACAGGTAGTAGGAGGTGGTGAAGGTAAAGAAATGCCTACAGGTAGTAGGAGGTGGTGAAGATAAAGAAATGCCTACCAGGTAGTAGGAGGTGGTGAAGGTAAAGAAATGCCTACAGGTAGTAGGAGGTGGTGAAGATAAAGAAATGCCTACCAGGTAGTAGGAGGTGGTGAAGATAAAGAAATGCCTACCAGGTAGTAGGAGGTGGTGAAGGGAAAGAAATGCCTACAGGTAGTAGGAGGTGGTGAAGGGAAAGAACTGCCTACCAGGTAGTAGGAGGTGGTGAAGGGAAAGAACTGCCTACCAGGTAGTAGGAGGTGGTGAAGGTAAAGAAATGCCTACCAGGTAGTAGGAGGTGGTGAAGGGAAAGAACTGCCTACCAGGAAGTAGGAGGTGGTGAAGGGAAAGAACTGCCTACCAGGTAGTAGGAGGTGGTGAAGGGAAAGAACTGCCTACCAGGTAGTAGGAGGTGGTGAAGGGAAAGAACTGCCTACCAGGTAGTAGGAGGTGGTGAAGGGAAAGAACTGCCTACCAGGTAGTAGGAGGTGGTGAAGGGAAAGAACTGCCTACATGTAGTAGGAGGTGGTGAAGGGAAAGAACTGCCTACCAGGTAGTAGGAGGTGGTGAAGGGAAAGAACTGCCTACCAGGTAGTAGGAGGTGGTGAAGGGAAAGAACTGCCTACATGTAGTAGGAGGTGGTGAAGGGAAAGAACTGCCTACCAGGTAGTAGGAGGTGGTGAAGGGAAAGAACTGCCTACCAGGTAGTAGGAGGTGGTGAAGGGAAAGAACTGCCTACCAGGTAGTAGGAGGTGGTGAAGGGAAAGAACTGCCTACCAGGTAGTAGGAGGTGGTGAAGGGAAAGAACTGCCTACATGTAGTAGGAGGTGGTGAAGGGAAAGAAATGCCTACCAGGTAGTAGGAGGTGGTGAAGGGAAAGAACTGCCTACATGTAGTAGGAGGTGGTGAAGGGAAAGAACTGCCTACATGTAGTAGGAGGTGGTGAAGGGAAAGAAATGCCTACCAGGTAGTAGGAGGTGGTGAAGGGAAAGAACTGCCTACCAGGTAGTAGGAGTTGGTGAAGGGAAAGAACTGCCTACATGTAGTAGGAGGTGGTGAAGGGAAAGAATTGCCTACCAGGTAGTAGGAGTTGGTGAAGGGAAAGAACTGCCTACATGTAGTAGGAGGTGGTGAAGGGAAAGAACTGCCTACCAGGTAGTAGGAGGTGGTGAAGGTAAAGAAATGCCTACAGGTAGTAGGAGGTGGTGAAGATAAAGAAATGCCTACCAGGTAGTAGGAGGTGGTGAAGATAAAGAAATGCCTACCAGGTAGTAGGAGGTGGTGAAGGGAAAGAAATGCCTACAGGTAGTAGGAGGTGGTGAAGGGAAAGAAATGCCTACCAGGTAGTAGGAGGTGGTGAAGGGAAAGAACTGCCTACCAGGTAGTAGGAGGTGGTGAAGGGAAAGAACTGCCTACAGGTAGTAGGAGGTGGTGAAGGGAAAGAACTGCCTACCAGGTAGTAGGAGGTGGTGAAGGGAAAGAAATGCCTACCAGGTAGTAGGAGGTGGTGAAGGGAAAGAACTGCCTACCAGGTAGTAGGAGTTGGTGAAGGGAAAGAACTGCCTACCAGGTAGTAGGAGGTGGTGAAGGGAAAGAAATGCCTACCAGGTAGTAGGAGGTGGTGAAGGGAAAGAATTGCCTACAGGTAGTAGGAGGTGGTGAAGGGAAAGAAATGCCTACCAGGTAGTAGGAGGTGGTGAAGGGAAAGAACTGCCTACCAGGTAGTAGGAGGTGGTGAAGGGAAAGAACTGCCTACCAGGTAGTAGGAGGTGGTGAAGGGAAAGAAATGCCTACCAGGTAGTAGGAGGTGGTGAAGGGAAAGAAATGCCTACCAGGTAGTAGGAGGTGGTGAAGGGAAAGAAATGCCTACCAGGTAGTAGGAGGTGGTGAAGGGAAAGAAATGCCTACCAGGTAGTAGGAGGTGGTGAAGGGAAAGAACTGCCTACCAGGTAGTAGGAGGTGGTGAAGGGAAAGAAATGCCTACCAGGTAGTAGGAGGTGGTGAAGGGAAAGAAATGCCTACCAGGTAGTAGGAGGTGGTGAAGGGAAAGAACTGCCTACCAGGTAGTAGGAGGTGGTGAAGGGAAAGAAATGCCTACCAGGTAGTAGGAGGTGGTGAAGGGAAAGAACTGCCTACCAGGTAGTAGGAGGTGGTGAAGGGAAAGAAATGCCTACCAGGTAGTAGGAGGTGGTGAAGGGAAAGAACTGCCTACCAGGTAGTAGGAGGTGGTGAAGGGAAAGAAATGCCTACCAGGTAGTAGGAGGTGGTGAAGGGAAAGAAATGCCTACCAGGTAGTAGGAGGTGGTGAAGGGAAAGAACTGCCTACCAGGTAGTAGGAGGTGGTGAAGGGAAAGAAATGCCTACCAGGTAGTAGGAGGTGGTGAAGGGAAAGAAATGCCTACCAGGTAGTAGGAGGTGGTGAAGGGAAAGAAATGCCTACCAGGTAGTAGGAGGTGGTGAAGGGAAAGAAATGCCTACCAGGTAGTAGGAGGTGGTGAAGGGAAAGAACTGCCTACCAGGTAGTAGGAGGTGGTGAAGGGAAAGAAATGCCTACCAGGTAGTAGGAGGTGGTGAAGGGAAAGAACTGCCTACCAGGTAGTAGGAGGTGGTGAAGGGAAAGAAATGCCTACCAGGTAGTAGGAGGTGGTGAAGGGAAAGAAATGCCTACCAGGTAGTAGGAGGTGGTGAAGGGAAAGAACTGCCTACCAGGTAGTAGGAGGTGGTGAAGGGAAAGAAATGCCTACCAGGTAGTAGGAGGTGGTGAAGGGAAAGAAATGCCTACCAGGTAGTAGGAGGTGGTGAAGGGAAAGAAATGCCTACCAGGTAGTAGGAGGTGGTGAAGGGAAAGAATTGCCTACCAGGTAGTAGGAGGTGGTGAAGGGAAAGAAATGCCTACCAGGTAGTAGGAGGTGGTGAAGGGAAAGAAATGCCTACAGGTAGTAGGAGGTGGTGAAGGGAAAGAAATGCCTACCAGGTAGTAGGAGGTGGTGAAGGGAAAGAAATGCCTACCAGGTAGTAGGAGGTGGTGAAGGGAAAGAAATGCCTACCAGGTAGTAGGAGGTGGTGAAGGGAAAGAACTGCCTACCAGGTAGTAGGAGGTGGTGAAGGGAAAGAAATGCCTACCAGGTAGTAGGAGGTGGTGAAGGGAAAGAAATGCCTACCAGGTAGTAGGAGGTGGTGAAGGGAAAGAAATGCCTACCAGGTAGTAGGAGGTGGTGAAGGGAAAGAAATGCCTACCAGGTAGTAGGAGGTGGTGAAGGGAAAGAAATGCCTACCAGGTAGTAGGAGGTGGTGAAGGGAAAGAAATGCCTACCAGGTAGTAGGAGGTGGTGAAGGGAAAGAAATGCCTACCAGGTAGTAGGAGGTGGTGAAGGGAAAGAACTGCCTACCAGGTAGTAGGAGGTGGTGAAGGGAAAGAAATGCCTACCAGGTAGTAGGAGGTGGTGAAGGGAAAGAAATGCCTACCAGGTAGTAGGAGGTGGTGAAGGGAAAGAAATGCCTACCAGGTAGTAGGAGGTGGTGAAGGGAAAGAAATGCCTACCAGGTAGTAGGAGGTGGTGAAGGGAAAGAAATGCCTACCAGGTAGTAGGAGGTGGTGAAGGGAAAGAAATGCCTACCAGGTAGTAGGAGGTGGTGAAGGGAAAGAACTGCCTACCAGGTAGTAGGAGGTGGTGAAGGGAAAGAAATGCCTACCAGGTAGTAGGAGGTGGTGAAGGGAAAGAAATGCCTACCAGGTAGTAGGAGGTGGTGAAGGGAAAGAAATGCCTACCAGGTAGTAGGAGGTGGTGAAGGGAAAGAAATGCCTACAGGTAGTAGGAGGTGGTGAAGGGAAAGAAATGCCTACCAGGTAGTAGGAGGTGGTGAAGGGAAAGAAATGCCTACCAGGTAGTAGGAGTTGGTGAAGGGAAAGAAATGCCTACCAGGTAGTAGGAGTTGGTGAAGGGAAAGAAATGCCTACCAGGTAGTAGGAGGTGGTGAAGGGAAAGAAATGCATACCAGGTAGTAGGAGGTGGTGAAGGGAAAGAAATGCCTACCAGGTAGTAGGAGGTGGTGAAGGGAAAGAAATGCCTACCAGGTAGTAGGAGGTGGTGAAGGGAAAGAACTGCCTACCAGGTAGTAGGAGGTGGTGAAGGGAAAGAAATGCCTACCAGGTAGTAGGAGGTGGTGAAGGGAAAGAACTGCCTACCAGGTAGTAGGAGGTGGTGAAGGGAAAGAAATGCCTACCAGGTAGTAGGAGGTGGTGAAGGGAAAGAAATGCCTACCAGGTAGTAGGAGGTGGTGAAGGGAAAGAACTGCCTACCAGGTAGTAGGAGGTGGTGAAGGGAAAGAAATGCCTACCAGGTAGTAGGAGGTGGTGAAGGGAAAGAACTGCCTACCAGGTAGTAGGAGGTGGTGAAGGGAAAGAAATGCCTACCAGGTAGTAGGAGGTGGTGAAGGGAAAGAAATGCCTACCAGGTAGTAGGAGGTGGTGAAGGGAAAGAAATGCCTACAGGTAGTAGGAGGTGGTGAAGGGAAAGAAATGCCTACCAGGTAGTAGGAGGTGGTGAAGGGAAAGAAATGCCTACAGGTAGTAGGAGGTGGTGAAGGGAAAGAAATGCCTACAGGTAGTAGGAGGTGGTGAAGGGAAAGAAATGCCTACCAGGTAGTAGGAGGTGGTGAAGGGAAAGAAATGCCTACCAGGTAGTAGGAGGTGGTGAAGGGAAAGAAATGCCTACCAGGTAGTAGGAGGTGGTGAAGGGAAAGAAATGCCTACCAGGTAGTAGGAGGTGGTGAAGGGAAAGAACTGCCTACCAGGTAGTAGGAGGTGGTGAAGGGAAAGAAATGCCTACCAGGTAGTAGGAGGTGGTGAAGGGAAAGAAATGCCTACCAGGTAGTAGGAGGTGGTGAAGGGAAAGAACTGCCTACCAGGTAGTAGGAGGTGGTGAAGGGAAAGAAATGCCTACCAGGTAGTAGGAGGTGGTGAAGGGAAAGAAATGCCTACCAGGTAGTAGGAGGTGGTGAAGGGAAAGAACTGCCTACCAGGTAGTAGGAGGTGGTGAAGGTAAAGAAATGCCTACCAGGTAGTAGGAGGTGGTGAAGGGAAAGAACTGCCTACCAGGTAGTAGGAGGTGGTGAAGGGAAAGAAATGCCTACCAGGTAGTAGGAGGTGGTGAAGGGAAAGAACTGCCTACCAGGTAGTAGGAGGTGGTGAAGGGAAAGAACTGCCTACCAGGTAGTAGGAGGTGGTGAAGGGAAAGAAATGCCTACCAGGTAGTAGGAGGTGGTGAAGGGAAAGAAATGCCTACCAGGTAGTAGGAGGTGGTGAAGGGAAAGAAATGCCTACCAGGTAGTAGGAGGTGGTGAAGGTAAAGAAATGCCTACCAGGTAGTAGGAGGTGGTGAAGGGAAAGAAATGCCTACCAGGTAGTAGGAGGTGGTGAAGGGAAAGAAATGCCTACCAGGTAGTAGGAGGTGGTGAAGGGAAAGAAATGCCTACCAGGTAGTAGGAGGTGGTGAAGGGAAAGAAATGCCTACCAGGTAGTAGGAGGTGGTGAAGGGAAAGAAATGCCTACCAGGTAGTAGGAGGTGGTGAAGGGAAAGAACTGCCTACCAGGTAGTAGGAGGTGGTGAAGGGAAAGAAATGCCTACCAGGTAGTAGGAGGTGGTGAAGGGAAAGAACTGCCTACCAGGTAGTAGGAGGTGGTGAAGGGAAAGAAATGCCTACCAGGTAGTAGGAGGTGGTGAAGGGAAAGAAATGCCTACCAGGTAGTAGGAGGTGGTGAAGGGAAAGAACTGCCTACCAGGTAGTAGGAGGTGGTGAAGGGAAAGAAATGCCTACCAGGTAGTAGGAGGTGGTGAAGGGAAAGAAATGCCTACCAGGTAGTAGGAGGTGGTGAAGGGAAAGAAATGCCTACCAGGTAGTAGGAGGTGGTGAAGGGAAAGAAATGCCTACCAGGTAGTAGGAGGTGGTGAAGGGAAAGAAATGCCTACCAGGTAGTAGGAGGTGGTGAAGGGAAAGAAATGCCTACCAGGTAGTAGGAGGTGGTGAAGGGAAAGAAATGCCTACCAGGTAGTAGGAGGTGGTGAAGGGAAAGAAATGCCTACCAGGTAGTAGGAGGTGGTGAAGGGAAAGAAATGCCTACCAGGTAGTAGGAGGTGGTGAAGGGAAAGAAATGCCTACCAGGTAGTAGGAGGTGGTGAAGGGAAAGAACTGCCTACCAGGTAGTAGGAGGTGGTGAAGGGAAAGAAATGCCTACCAGGTAGTAGGAGGTGGTGAAGGGAAAGAAATGCCTACCAGGTAGTAGGAGGTGGTGAAGGGAAAGAAATGCCTACCAGGTAGTAGGAGGTGGTGAAGGGAAAGAAATGCCTACCAGGTAGTAGGAGGTGGTGAAGGGAAAGAAATGCCTACCAGGTAGTAGGAGGTGGTGAAGGGAAAGAAATGCCTACCAGGTAGTAGGAGGTGGTGAAGGGAAAGAAATGCCTACCAGGTAGTAGGAGGTGGTGAAGGGAAAGAAATGCCTACCAGGTAGTAGGAGGTGGTGAAGGGAAAGAAATGCCTACCAGGTAGTAGGAGGTGGTGAAGGGAAAGAAATGCCTACCAGGTAGTAGGAGGTGGTGAAGGGAAAGAAATGCCTACCAGGTAGTAGGAGGTGGTGAAGGGAAAGAAATGCCTACCAGGTAGTAGGAGGTGGTGAAGGGAAAGAAATGCCTACCAGGTAGTAGGAGGTGGTGAAGGGAAAGAACTGCCTACCAGGTAGTAGGAGGTGGTGAAGGGAAAGAAATGCCTACCAGGTAGTAGGAGGTGGTGAAGGGAAAGAAATGCCTACCAGGTAGTAGGAGGTGGTGAAGGGAAAGAAATGCCTACCAGGTAGTAGGAGGTGGTGAAGGGAAAGAAATGCCTACCAGGTAGTAGGAGGTGGTGAAGGGAAAGAAATGCCTACCAGGTAGTAGGAGGTGGTGAAGGGAAAGAAATGCCTACCAGGTAGTAGGAGGTGGTGAAGGGAAAGAAATGCCTACCAGGTAGTAGGAGGTGGTGAAGGGAAAGAAATGCCTACCAGGTAGTAGGAGGTGGTGAAGGGAAAGAAATGTCTACCAGGAAGTAGGAGGTGGTGAAGGGAAAGAAATGCCTACAGGTAGTAGGAGGTGGTGAAGGGAAAGAAATGCCTACCAGGTAGTAGGAGGTGGTGAAGGGAAAGAAATGCCTACCAGGTAGTAGGAGGTGGTGAAGGGAAAGAAATGCCTACCAGGTAGTAGGAGGTGGTGAAGGGAAAGAAATGCCTACCAGGTAGTAGGAGGTGGTGAAGGGAAAGAAATGCCTACCAGGAAGTAGGAGGTGGTGAAGGGAAAGAAATGCCTACCAGGTAGTAGGAGGTGGTGAAGGGAAAGAAATGCCTACCAGGTAGTAGGAGGTGGTGAAGGGAAAGAACTGCCTACCAGGTAGTAGGAGGTGGTGAAGGGAAAGAAATGCCTACCAGGTAGTAGGAGGTGGTGAAGGGAAAGAAATGCCTACCAGGTAGTAGGAGGTGGTGAAGGGAAAGAAATGCCTACCAGGTAGTAGGAGGTGGTGAAGGGAAAGAAATGCCTACCAGGTAGTAGGAGGTGGTGAAGGGAAAGAACTGCCTACCAGGTAGTAGGAGGTGGTGAAGGGAAAGAAATGCCTACCAGGTAGTAGGAGGTGGTGAAGGGAAAGAAATGCCTACCAGGTAGTAGGAGGTGGTGAAGGGAAAGAAATGCCTACCAGGTAGTAGGAGGTGGTGAAGGGAAAGAAATGCCTACCAGGTAGTAGGAGGTGGTGAAGGGAAAGAACTGCCTACCAGGTAGTAGGAGGTGGTGAAGGGAAAGAAATGCCTACCAGGTAGTAGGAGGTGGTGAAGGGAAAGAAATGCCTACCAGGTAGTAGGAGGTGGTGAAGGGAAAGAAATGCCTACCAGGTAGTAGGAGGTGGTGAAGGGAAAGAAATGCCTACCAGGTAGTAGGAGGTGGTGAAGGGAAAGAAATGCCTACCAGGTAGTAGGAGGTGGTGAAGGGAAAGAAATGCCTACCAGGTAGTAGGAGGTGGTGAAGGGAAAGAAATGCCTACCAGGTAGTAGGAGGTGGTGAAGGGAAAGAAATGCCTACCAGGTAGTAGGAGGTGGTGAAGGGAAAGAAATGCCTACCAGGTAGTAGGAGGTGGTGAAGGGAAAGAAATGCCTACCAGGTAGTAGGAGGTGGTGAAGGGAAAGAAATGCCTACCAGGTAGTAGGAGGTGGTGAAGGGAAAGAACTGCCTACCAGGTAGTAGGAGGTGGTGAAGGTAAAGAAATGCCTACCAGGTAGTAGGAGGTGGTGAAGGGAAAGAACTGCCTACCAGGTAGTAGGAGGTGGTGAAGGGAAAGAAATGCCTACCAGGTAGTAGGAGGTGGTGAAGGGAAAGAACTGCCTACCAGGTAGTAGGAGGTGGTGAAGGGAAAGAACTGCCTACCAGGTAGTAGGAGGTGGTGAAGGGAAAGAAATGCCTACCAGGTAGTAGGAGGTGGTGAAGGGAAAGAAATGCCTACCAGGTAGTAGGAGGTGGTGAAGGGAAAGAAATGCCTACCAGGTAGTAGGAGGTGGTGAAGGGAAAGAAATGCCTACCAGGTAGTAGGAGGTGGTGAAGGGAAAGAAATGCCTACCAGGTAGTAGGAGGTGGTGAAGGGAAAGAAATGCCTACCAGGTAGTAGGAGGTGGTGAAGGGAAAGAAATGCCTACCAGGTAGTAGGAGGTGGTGAAGGGAAAGAAATGCCTACCAGGTAGTAGGAGGTGGTGAAGGGAAAGAAATGCCTACCAGGTAGTAGGAGGTGGTGAAGGGAAAGAAATGCCTACCAGGTAGTAGGAGGTGGTGAAGGGAAAGAAATGCCTACCAGGTAGTAGGAGGTGGTGAAGGAAAGAAATGCCTACCAGGTAGTAGGAGGTGGTGAAGGTAAAGAAATGCCTACCAGGTAGTAGGAGGTGGTGAAGGGAAAGAAATGCCTACCAGGTAGTAGGAGGTGGTGAAGGGAAAGAAATGCCTACCAGGTAGTAGGAGGTGGTGAAGGGAAAGAAATGCCTACCAGGTAGTAGGAGGTGGTGAAGGGAAAGAAATGCCTACCAGGTAGTAGGAGGTGGTGAAGGGAAAGAAATGCCTACCAGGTAGTAGGAGGTGGTGAAGGGAAAGAAATGCCTACCAGGTAGTAGGAGGTGGTGAAGGGAAAGAAATGCCTACCAGGTAGTAGGAGGTGGTGAAGGAAAGAAATGCCTACCAGGTAGTAGGAGGTGGTGAAGGAAAGAAATGCCTACCAGGTAGTAGGAGGTGGTGAAGGGAAAGAAATGCCTACCAGGTAGTAGGAGGTGGTGAAGGGAAAGAAATGCCTACCAGGTAGTAGGAGGTGGTGAAGGGAAAGAAATGCCTACCAGGTAGTAGGAGGTGGTGAAGGGAAAGAAATGCCTACCAGGTAGTAGGAGGTGGTGAAGGGAAAGAAATGCCTACCAGGTAGTAGGAGGTGGTGAAGGGAAAGAAATGCCTACCAGGTAGTAGGAGGTGGTGAAGGGAAAGAAATGCCTACCAGGTAGTAGAAGGTTGTGAAGCTGAAGAAGTTGACGTCCAGCTTAGAGCCCTTGTCCTCCTTCTTCCCTGGGTCGTCATCGTCTGTGGTGGACTTCCCACACAGCTTCCTGCAGAACCAGACACAACCGCATGCTGGTCATTATATGGCTTAGGTGTGCTAGAGATTTGAATCCGATGCAGAAAACAGGCAAGTGTATGTCCATTGAGCAATCCATTCAGTCGGCATGTGCACATCAAGACATTCGGGTGCAGTGTACACGCCCCCGATAAACATATATTTGCTAAAACAATTTCGCATGCATACATATAGACGCTCGCACACACACGCTCGAGCGCGCGCGCGAACGCATATACGCGCACAGAGGGAGGGAGCGAGGGAGCGAGGGAGGGAGGGAGGGAGGGAGGGAGGGAGGGAGGGATAAATAGATATATAAATAGGGAGAGAGAGAGAGAGACAGACAGACAGACAGACAGACAGACAGACAGACAGACAGACAGACAGACAGACAGACAGACAGGGACAGGGACAGACAGTCAGGGACAGACACAGACACACACGCGCGCGCGCGCACACACGCACACACACACACACACACACACACACACACTTCCACCCTCTCTCTCATCATCAAACCTTCCCCTTCCCTCCCAAAGGCAACACGTACCGCGCAACCCACACCATCTAAACACACACACGCCTCAAACCTCACCACCTCAAACACACACACACACACACACACACACACACACACACACACACACACACACACACACTTCACCAACCCCTACCGACCACCCCTAACTACCCCTCCATCGCCCTTGGCACACCCGACTTGAGCAAGACACAGACCTAAAGCTGGTTTTGATTTCCTGGGCCCGAGGAAGGCGGGGATGGTTGGACAGGAAGTAGGAGATGAGGACGAAGAGGGAACACAGGCAGTGCACGCCCCCTAGCGACCACAGCGTGATGGCGTACTCGTGATCAGGGATGCCCACGATGCGGGGACGAGCGCTGCAGTGCAACAGAGGGAGGAAGAGGTCAACACCGTGACTCTTCACTGGACTGAGTGTACTCAGCGTGAAACACTCCAATGCAGAATGGCATCCCAACAAACATTTGGACTCGTTTGCTTTCTTACTACAATAAGTAAAGTCATGCAAGAGCAAACCGCATCGCTAAATACGTTGACTCTTCACAACATTATATTACGTCGGCTTGCGATATTGCACAACTTTAGAAGCCACAGGTATTACATTCGTTGCGTAAGAGTACGTGATGTTATCTCATACTCTGCCTAGTCAAGTGTAGCTATCAAGGAATTAAGAAGTTGCAATAAATTTGAAAAGACAGCTCTGATTAACAAACTTGACAGTCACGTGAACTGTAACGTTTCGCATTGACTTTCATAAACTGCGGCTCTCATAATCTGCTAGATATGTTTATATTTTTATTTGATAAAGATGCAATATAGAAACAGAACTACTTGCATTTTTCTGTATTGTGGTATTGATCTATTCATACTGAACGATTTTTAAATGGTGTATTCGTGCCCGTTTGGACTGATAATATCTTAAGTCGTATTTGTATTGTTGAAAGAAAAGTGAAGTCTTTCCGTCTTGGACGTGGACATATGTGTAATAACATGTTTCCAAACACACAAAACCCTCGAGCATCATCGCTGATGTTGGTTCCTAGTATGGAAACTGATGTATGCATAATCGTCAGTAATATATATTTTCCAGTAATACAACTTTAATTATACCTAATCAAAAACTAACAGACGTATATAACAAACAAGTTCTTATTACAAGGTAGCTATTTATTTTCAGACTTAAAAAATATATCTAGAGAAATTAAGGCACCAACGCAAAATAATCAGGATTATATTTTTCTAAAAGATTACAAAATAAAACGAAGAATTACAATGACAACAACGAGAATGCAGAAGGTGCAAAGAAGTAATAAAACATTGGGAGGTTCCATAGACAATGGGAGAATAGGATTTTGTAGATGGAATCATGCAGGCAGGACTGAGACAGGTACGACTCTTCCACTGGTGTCTGATAAATAAGTAATCCATACACGTGGTGTGTCCCAAATATGCATAATGTGACACTTATTTATTGTATAACATTGTCAGAAAGTGAAACACACATTTTGAAATGGAGAACTTTCAACCTGTGCATGCATTTAGATCGATTGTTCTCTTTCAGAAAGTTTCATTGAGCTCTAAATCTAATAGAATGTTCGGCAGCATAATATCGAACTTAAATGTCAAAGTGTAACTGCAGAAAAAATTGCTTCATGTCCTGGACATCTGCAAGATGAAGCGGAATACTATGAGGTAAACATCAACCTCGTCAAAATGACTTTGCAGGACTGTCAATGAAAGATGTTTTCACAGAAGTAAATGATAATACGATACCTTCAGAATATATTTGCTCAACAAGTCTTTGTTTTGGGAAAGTAGAATAGCTTCAGTCATGATTAAAGGCCTGTCCGTGTTCTTTGTAATCAGTAAGAGATCTAGGTATACTGATGATTTCTCTAAACATTTAAAACTGTTAAATTTTTTCCACAAGAGATTTTCGATTGAAGTTTCTAAGTACTCCAGTAGGGGTTCAGAGAACTATCCAGTGTTCTAAATAGACCATAGTAGTACATGTACATTTTGTACATTTCCCAGTAGCACAGCGAGGACACTAAAAAATTTCAATAAGGGACTGCATCTCCTGAACATAGGCCAACGCCTGAAAATCTGTTTGAGTGGGAAAACATACTTTAACTATACTTTAAATTGTTTTGTGTTGGATAAAGGTAAAGGTGCTCTTTTTTATATTGCGCCGTTTTCACTCATTGCAGGGTGCTCATGTGTCGCAAGGGTGTAAATGAGTGTAGGAGAAATAAAACCCGACAAATCTACGTCAGTAAACTGAACCGCACACAGGTGCAGCAAGATCACAAGAAAAATAAGATCGTGAAGAAAGTGACCTGAAAGGTACTCAACCAATATAATGTCCTCGGCTTTAGTTGACGTCAACCATAATTGCCTACTAGAATGTGCTAAAAGACTGTAGCATTACTCACTATGTTGACAGGCCTGGAGACGTAGGAATCTGATTTGTAATTCTACTGACTAGAAACCAAAAAATTTCCAAAACGTCGATTCTTTATAAGCAGGTGGGGGAGAAGTAGGTTCTACTGAAAAATGTTGCATCCTATTCCTAGCAAGGCCTAGAAAATTAAAAAGGGATTGGTCGCTGTTGAAATGACAGCAAAAAGTCTATACAGGAGGGCAAACTCAATGGGCCTACGGGGGAGACTCCATGACTACTATAGGGATTCAGCGTGGCTGGGAAAGCCAGGATGTCTGGTTACCTTGACGACTCATACTTTGGAACCTGACGCATGAACGACTTAATGGAGAGGTGTCTAGTAAAAGTCGTGGCATAGGTTTCCAAGCCACTGAAAAGGCATGCACCAAAACGACACTATGTCAAACCAACGCAAGACCAACTACACTACACAACAGTTACAGTATCGTCTAGGAGCAGCCTAGCCGTACACCCATGTCTATCAAGAGGCGGTCCCCATCTGGCATAAAGTTTTGCAATGCTTCGAACATAGTTTGTATTGAATATCGTTATTCTTTTCTTTTTCGCCACCACTTTATTTGCACATTCTGTGGTAAATTATCTTTTGACGATCAACTGATAATGAGCAAACATGCCGATGAATGAGCAAAATGCAGACATAGATTTGTTTCTCAAGGTAGTGATGATCACTTAGCTTTTTGTGCAAAGCATTGTCTGAGTGACATACTTTCTTTTGTTCGAAAACAGTTACATTTCAGAGAATCATAACTTTGAACAGATGCATTTACGGAAAAATAGGCGAATTGCACAAGCAAAACAGAAAGGAAGCGGGCCTCTATGACGGGATAGCTTTCAATGGACTGTAACGAATTGCTTGTGGGTGTACGAAACCAAGACTGCCAACAAATCTATGGCCACATGAGGGGAAAGCTACGGTAATTCATCTTGGGGAAACTGTCATATGCACACTTGGAAGGATTCTGAAAATGGGAGGCGTTTACAACACTTTTCTAACAAAACACATCTCCAAACCGGCTACCCATTAACATGAAAACACTACATGAATAATGTTATACCATTTCACTAGCTTCGTGTCTGGTAGCATACATGTAATGTACAAAGTTAATGGCTACGATTAAGAAGCAAATCGTTCTGGAGGAGACAGTTTTGAGCCGTGATATTGCAACACAAAAAGTTTAATAGACAACAAATTTGAAACGCTGCTCGTAGAAACAGCAGCAGGTGGCAGGCAGCATATGCGCGCAAATACAACAGCTTCAGTCTTTGCAGACCCTTTGAAACTGGCTCAAAACTTGTCCGCACCAGACCAGGTTGCTTCTTCATAATTCTATGGGGAGAAAGCACAGCTCAGGGGGCACTCACTCGAAGAGGCCCGGGCACAGCACGGAGGCGTTGGCGGGGCTGGTCTCAAAGACCTTGGAGCAGTCCTCCACCGAAGCCTTGGCATTCCACGTGACCAGCATGATGATGTTGATGGCCAGGCTCAAGAAGATGGCTCCGTAGTTCCACACCAGCCTGTGTGCAGAAGTGACTCACTTAGAAAGGAACGATGCGCATGACATGCATGTGGCAGAGACAGTAATGTCTTACTAAGAATATTAGCATAGTACTTTGCAACAGCTTGTAAAATAAAGTAGAAAAGGTTTCAAAAGCATAGTGATGTTAATGGCAAGAATCAGGGTGGTTGCTTCATAATTCCACATCAGCATGTTTGAAGGAGAAACACATACTCATTAACGCTTAAAGTAGCAGTGACACTAACGCTACGAATGTTTGTACTGTAGTCCATAACTGTGTGATAAAGTTACACAGTTTTAAAACCATGAAGATGTTGATGTTCATGCTAAAGATGATGACCCCTGAAAGACGAAATAAGCATAACCATGTCCCTTCATCCTAGAATGATCAAAGTGAAAGTATCTGACTGGTTGCATGTAGAATTAAAATAATAATAAACAACCACACGATAGATCTACAATTAACGACCAAAAGGTGGCTTGGAAACGTCAACATTTATAGTTATCAATGTCGACATGCTTTCATATAGATTGCATCGAAATGAGTTTGAAGATAATCAAGGCTAAAGGTATGTAAGAGTACCTGACAGCGACACAACTGAAACATTTCTGTTGGGGGGAACACATCCCAGGCACTTACCAGCCCTTGGTGAACATCTTGGCGATGGGGTTGTCCAGGATCTTCTTCTGGTAGGAGATGTCCTTCATGATGTCCTTGGTCCAGGCCATCAGGTCCCTGATCTTGTTGCTGGGTGACGTCCTATCCACTGTCCACTTGAGCTTCTCCTTCACCTCCTCCCGCAGGATGCTCTGTGGGCGGAAGGGAAAGGCAGGGTTTGCACAAAGGCTGCTCGACAATTTAGGAGCTGGTGCTTTTTTTTCTCTCACCTCCAAACTACTTTCGAAAGGCTCAGGCATTGCTTGTGGCTGGGATTGTAGTGTTGTGATAGAAGATGGAGGTAGTCTCCAGTTGAAAATTGTTAGATTGATTGATGTTTGACTTACATAGTCTCCAGTCAAAAACCGGTTGTATAACTGGTTTAAAGATAGGCACTGTTTCACGGGATGTTTACAATTTGGATTCACAACATTCGAGCACATGCAAAAGGTTACTGATACGCAGTTGTTTTCTACAGTAAGTGTTTGGTGCTCACTCCATTAATTTTCATCAATACCTTATTATCTCGTCAGCAGTTTGGATGCTCTCTCATAGCTTTACTCCCTGTAGGCTGGGGGTAAGAACAGACCTACTGCGTCTCCTCTTGCAATTAGTAAAAGGTGAATAACTAGGGAAATCGAAACCTGATATTCGTGATCGATGGCCTTTTAGAGCTTACTGAGGCTGATAGACTCATCATCATCATCATCATCATCTTCATCTTCTTTTTCATCTTCATCATCATCATCATCATCATCATCATCATCATCATCATCATCATCATCTTCATCATCACATAGCTTTCATCCGTTAACAAAGATCGGCTAACATTTAACCAAAATGCTTGCACGCCATGCAGGGCACAACCAGTCAGCCACGACCGGAGCAAGGGCAAGATGACCTTGTTTTTGACGCGGAAGTTGACTTTCTGCAGGTAGTCGTCCTTGACAATTTCGATGGAGAGCGAGTTCTTCTTGTAGTACTCGAATGCCTTCAGGTGCTCTGGCGCAAGGTTCAGGCCTGAGAACAAGCAAGAGTCATTCAGCAATAGAGAAAGCTGAGAAAGAAGCTCCAGCGAGCTGCACAAATGGTGGCTGTCCGTAGAGGAATGGTCTGCCTGACGGGTTCACAGAAAAGATTATGTTTTGAAAAGTTCCTTAGGTAAAAAGACATAGACTATTGGAATAACTTACGACACTCAAAAAGGTGTTTGTTTCTTGTGGACTGCGTTTGTGAGCTCCATTTTTGTAATAGAAGAAAGGTTGTCTTTCTTCTTCGATCAATCGAAAAAGGCGCACATATATCATAATCGTTAACATTTTATAAAGCTCAGAAATACTAGGCGCACTTCTATTTTCCGTCTGCCGATAAACAGTGAATGACAGTCATATCATAAGCAAATAGTCACAGAGCAAGTTGCAAAATATTTTCCCATTATTTCCGCCACAAAGCGCAGTTTACCCTGGTTGAGATGGGGGTCGATGTCCAGCATTCTGCCCAGGATCTGATAGAAGCCAAAGCCCACGTCCATCACAGTCTCCTTGAGGGCGTTCCTCTTCTTCCCCTTCTGCAAAGCAGCCACAGCACAGTGACTTCACTGCCAACGGCCTGACGTTCATGATCATTAATTCTTTCTTCGAGATGTATGGTTTTAACGACTACTTTATCGCACGTGATTAAGAAAATTATGCAAGACCCTGATGGTGAAACAATCCCAAAGAGAGAATAAACACGCATAGTTGAAAACTTGCCCAGCTGACTTTTGGTATACTTGCAGATGTCAACGCCCCAGAAACTCAAGAATAAAAGCAAAGCAATACATTTTGTCGCCGAATGAGGCGTATATTATTTTTCTTTCAACATAAAGATCTTCGGACACCTGATCTTATGGATATTTTCCAGACTTGTACATGTCTGCCTAGTCTCGTCGCAGTTATATGATCATCGTGTCATTAGTTATGCTGTATTCTCGTGCAACAATCATCTGCATCATACTACCTTCTCAAGCAGATGCTGTCAGGTGGGTTGAGAGTATAGAACTGACCCACTGCGTCTCCCTACGAGATTCCTAAGAGACGAATAAACGGGGACATCGTGACTTCATTTGCGCTTACTCTAAAATATTCTAGTAATTTTCGTGCTCAATGGCCTTACATAGCCTACAAAGGCTGATAGACCGAAAAACACCATCCAACAATCCATCTATCACGCAGTGTTGTGCCTAGTCCCTCTCCCTCACGCTGTGTGTCCAAGCTCTGCCACTCACCACCACGCCCTGCAGCAGGGAGCCCCCGAAGGCAGCCAGCGTCTTGGCAGACTGGAGGTAGCCCCCTGCGTCCCCTCCGCGCACCAGCCCCTCCAGCTTGCTCTTCTCCGCCTGGTGCATTTCGTAGCACGCAGCCATGCAGCGGTACACCGCCTCCTTGTCCAGCGCGTCCTTCACCTCCTGCAAGGTGGTCAGGTGGGTATTTGGGATCAGTGAGTGCAGGGATTGAACAACTTCAGGGTCAGCATAGCAAAACAAGAAGACTGTGGGAGATGGGTCATCTTTCAGCATACGCCGTTGTCCATACTTTCACCTGCAGCCAATGTGTTTTAAAATAATCGTTCTGCATACACTGGATATGTCATTCGAAAACCTGTGGCAATGAAGGACGCATCCATCCATCCCACTCCCATCCCATCCCTCTAGAATATTCCAATGTTGAGTGAGGTGCTGGGAGAGAAAAAGAAGAGGAGCGGGGAGAGACAACGGGATGTGGATCAAGATGGTCAGACGCAAGTTCACAGATATGTCGGCCAGTCGATGGAGAGATACGTGAGCAAAAAGGGATGGTTGCGGATGGAAGGGCAGTGATGGCACACTGCAGAGCGTTTGACCTTTGTACACGGCCATGAGCCGGCATCGAGTTGGAATACTCTCCAGGGAGTAAAGATGGAGCCAATGTCTGACAGTGAGCGCGACCTATCTATCATGTCTGTCGTCCGGTGCCAATATGCGACTGATCACGTAGCCCAATGATCAGGGCGTAAAGAGGCACGAGACCCAGATATGGGTGAGAAGTAGCTAATAAAATAAAACACCTTTATATTAGGTGAATACGTTAGGGCGTGTATACGAGTACTCTTATAAGCAAGCTTGTGTCAGCAAGAAAACGGACAGTCACTACAAACAGTGCATGCTTTTCATAAGGATTTCCCTCGAATGAATGTCTCCTCACGACGTTTTGCAATGACTATCATGGTCCTTTGCCTTAACCTTCGATCGATCTTTCAACGTTGATCACCGCTGCGCGGGAAGATCAATGAGGCAATTTACCTTGGCCACCTGTGAGGCCCCCGCTCCGTTCTCCTCAATGAGGGAGAAGATCAGGGCCGAGATCACTTGTTGCAGCTCGATCACCTATGAAAGAACAAGAGTCCGTTCTCGTACATTACTGCACAGAACTAAAACATGCTGAAAAAGACATCCACCAAAATTTGCTGATTCTAGTAAGATCTGTGGGTGATTTTTTTCCAAGTATGAGAATCTGAGTCGGAAAAGTAAGCTTCATGAAATTATTTCCATTATGCAATGGATGTAACTTTAAACAGTTGAAGTCTCTATTGATGTCTCCATTTAGTTTCATGAATACAAATGATAGTCTGGACACTCTGTCTTGCATTCAGTCACTGTCATTACCCTCTCGATGGGGCAGTCTGCAATCTCTCCAGCCCTTATGATGAAGTTGATGTAGTCGATGACCTTCTTGTCATAGATCACCACGCGGTTTTCCTGGTTGCCCTGAAGAAATTATATCAAACGTCACAAAGAAATGTCAGTAACTGTGCGCTTTTCATTGCCAATAAGTCCTTTTGTTTAACTGTGACGTCTGATAAATACAGTCAAAGCCTCTTCGCTGTCTTTTTCAACTGGCGTGAAGGTGCAGCAACTGTGCATGAAACCCATCATTTTTATGATTTCAAGAGAGGCAACACTTTTCGTGCAGCTGAAGGTGCATTTATAAGAAAGAGTTTTGCCCAGCGTATGTAAAACCAAAGGATAAATTCTAACGAGCAAGTCCTTACTGCATTTTGCAGCAAGCGAACATCGAACTCCAGAGCGTGGTAAATGGACATTAACGGTAGGAGTATAGCGTCTGAGGACATATTCCTTCATGTTGAGAAATGTCTATGGAATGTGCAGACAAGTTCTCGTACCGAGCAGAACTCGTTCAGCGTGGAGAAGAGCTGGATGACCAGGTCGATGGTCCTGTTGTTGATGGTGGTGTAGACCACGTTCAGGAACTGCGCAGTCTCCCCAACGATGTTGAACGACTTCACGTTGTCGGGCTGCTCTCTCAGATAGTTCTGGCGGGCACAGCGTCAACATGGGCACTTTCGACACTTGTCAGGTACATTGAGTTACAAACCAATACACGAACAAACTTATCTTTTGTTCTGAAAAATGTGATTCTAGATATATCTTTTAAAGCAACATTTCACCTAACCCATAATGCTGAATATCTTTAAACGAGCATCAAAGAAGAAAATGGCTATATGAAGGCTTTGCGTCAGACGATAATGATGCACCAGTTTAACTTAATGACAAGAATGTCTTTGTTGTTGTTGTTGTTTGGCGACTCAAAACTTACATAATGTACTCCTTGGTGAAAAAACCATGCACTAAATTAAGTTCTTGCAATCTGAGAACCATTTTGCAGCATTTAGTTGGCTTAAAATATCTAACTACCTTATTCACACAGCAACTCTGGTCGATGACTCATAACATCAAAGTCCTTTTCACATCAATAATCATCTGGGAAAGGAGCTAAAATTCTAGCCATTTTCAACTTTGGCAAAAGTACTCTCTGTCGCCTCTGTTTAGAGCGCTATATACGGCCGGAGCCGTTCGAATTGACCTTTATCAGTTGGAAAAGGTGCTTGCAGGGCTTTCAGGGCCTGCTCTATGTTTGCAGCCAGAGGCGGGCAGCCAAAGAGGCTACCACGGGACACTGGTAGAGAGTCAGATCATTTAGAGCCCAATATCCCACAAATTAACACATAGCCCTTATTCGTCTATTCCTAAGGGTGAGAGGGCAAAGACAGAGACCTCTGTGTACATCCATGCTTCTCGCCGGCAGGTCTGTCTCTCTGTTCACCCACGCCTCTTACCTGCGGGTCTGTCTCTCAGTACATCCACGACTCTCACCTGCAGGTCTGTCTCTCTGTACATCCACGCCTCTCACCTGCAGGTCTGTCTCTCTGTACATCCACGCCTCTTACCTGCGGGTCTGTCTATCTGTATATCCACGCCTCTCACCTGCAGGCCCGTGTTCTGCCCGTCACAGATGCGCGCCAGCAGTTTGAGGACGAGCTCGATGTAGCCATCGTCCCTGTACTCCAGCAT
>JAWQFJ010030812.1:0-5000 GCA_034096865.1 Theodoxus fluviatilis | reverse complement strand
GGTCAAATGCATCCTTATTAGAAATGGGCAGCAACGAAAAAATGCCAGACACATCGACGTGATTTGCCTGTTTTAAAAATTTAATTATTACCATTATCCATCCTGTTGCGCAGATAACAGACAAGTGATGTATTGAATAGGACACGCGCAAATACTTGATTGGTATTTTTATAGGCCTGATTAGGTAATAATATTGGGAGTGCTCAATTTCCATGATCAAAAACTACCTTAAATTATCTTTCTCCATTTAGTAAATTGACAAATGAACTATACCATACTGCGCCCCCCTAGTAAAACAAAGTAAATGTTTATAGAATGTGATCAGGGGCAAATTCCAAACAAGACAGAAAATCATCAAGTTAATCAAACTGCTAGAAGGGACAAACTCATGACAATGGACCCATGGTTTGTGAACTTCTCACAGACACAACGTGGGACTTTGTGGGGAACAACGATACATCACCACTGCAGTGTACAACGGAGACCGATACAACACTAAAGGATATGATACATAACGGAAACAATACCAAACCGACACAATATCGCTCAGAAGGCACAGAAAGCCCCATATTACGACATACCGAGCATCCTCAAAGACAAATTTGTCAATTCAATGTGCGCACACTAGTCACAAACATGAAGGGACACCCAACTAATTTCCAGCTGGGAAACTGTGTCTTTTTGGTGATGTCTGTATGTTTGTGAATGATCTTCCAAGCATGGAGATGACATACTGAGAAAGGCTGTTATGTCAGTGTAATAGGACTGGTGGGATAATCAACAAAGTCAATGGAGTGCAAGTGCTTTTAAGTACACATAAACTCAACAAGTGACAATTAGATTATAAGTAACTGTAAGAAATCTTCTTAAAAAAGAATTACATAACTTTAAATGAGTCCAGAAAAACTGTTATGAAGAATCAAATGGAAAACAAACTCTCATGCTGCAAACCGCATGTTAAACATAGAACAATGAACAACTCGCAAAAATACAAAACTCAAGCACGGTACCCAGGAGGAATATCGGGTTGCATGCTGACAAAGAACCGGGGTGGGGGGAAAAAAGGATGTCTAGAGAACTATAGTTGTTGCCGGTAATGCCAATATATCTGCACTACGAACTCACTGTGAAGACTAGAAACAAAAGAACAGGGAAGAAAATGAAAGAGAAAGCTGAACCCTTCAAACTCATCGTGCTTTGGCTAAGGTGCTCAAAGTACTAATGGTTAACACAACGCTGTGCAAGGAAACTTTCCACCAAAATCATACTGGCAAGATGGAACGAAGTCTACGGAAGCAACAGAGTGTATGTATCCCACCACATGCCACTTGTAAAGCGCTTGATACACGTGGGTGTCTGAAAGCCAGTTTTGTTACCACAGAGCTCGTGGCTGAACGAACCTACGCCAGTCTCTTACACTGACGTGTCTGACAGAACAACGACTACCGTAAACATCTCAACGGTCAAAGACATGCTAGTTACCCTCCTTTACGGCGGCTCTTTTTCAGCAACAGATATCTACAGTAAAACAAAAAGTCCACCGTGATACGACTAGTTCTTCTACATACTTAAACCATCATCATTATGGTCACTTTCAAATAAATGACAACAATCATTGTAATGCGCATTGAGGGACATTGAGCTTGGGAAGTAAAATTACGTTGCAACAATGTCGTTTTGTTGTTCCAAGGCAAAGTAATCACACAGTGTTTATTTGAGAGAAAAAAAACGGTTACCCTTATGCCATGAAGGCATACACATTTTCTGGATGCCTTAAAGTATTCAATATAATAGAAAGAGGTAATCGACCAAACAAAAAGACATTCCGTTACCACTTCATCAGAGCTCAGGAGAAAAATGCTCATGCCTGAATACAACACATGAAAAGTTATTTCACAAAGAGTAAAACTTTCATAGCCCAAAAAACAGACATCAATAACATTACTATGAATACAAGTACATTAGTAGGTTAAACCTAGTAAATATCACGTTACAATTTGCACATTCCACAGAAAGAAGTCATCAAGCGAGAATGAAAAACACGCTCAGTTTCAGGAGACGATAGATCTTTTAGAAAGTCAATTGTTAAAGAGTTAATAACTTCACGTAAAATCACACAGTTAGCTTATCAATGAGGAGGACACTATTAAACAAGAACAACATGAGTGGAACGCTTTCTCATTGTCACGAAATAAACTAAATTCGATAGGATTGTTAATATAAAGCCGTAATGTCACCTTCGTTGACAGGAATAGGTAAAAAAATTCTACCTCAAACCCTATTGTTCTCTGATATGACAAACAAAACAAACTAAAAACTCTTTTCACTTCTGCAGAAATTCGCTGCCTCAGTAGTATAAAGCAATGTCTACTCCTAATCACCTTCCCAACGAACAACATGCAGTCACACATTAGGCTGAGTCCTTTGGCACTGAACGAGAGAGTGTAGCACTTGTGTACACCTTAATTGCACGGTTCTCCGAAAAGCTTAGGCAAAGAAAAAGACTGTAACATTTGCATTGTGCATGTAGGCCTACATAGGAAAAAGCCATAACTCTTTAGATACCAAAAAGCAGTATAATCATGGTGGTTGGTATGTAGTTTCAGGAATAGGCCTATTAACTAAACTAAGGGGTAATGGTCTTCTACAAATGTATTGAACAGCCGCTATCGTGGCACAAGTCGCTGTGTTCTACAAGGCCGGGCTAACTCCTCGCTGCAAAACTATATGAGAGGACAATGGGTCTCGAATGATCAGTAGAAACATGTCTCTAATTCGAGGTGGGAGGAATTACATTGTCAGTCATTGGGTACTACTGCGTATGAAAAGGAAATCCTTGAAGGATGACTATCAGATACGCGATAATGCCCCCTGCAAGCAGCATGCTGACGAAGTTACAAGGCCTTTGCCAAGGGGTCAGCTCTCGACTGATTTAATCAAGCTAATGATCATCAGTATTGCTACGCTTCTCTAGACCACACCATTCGTCGCATGTCAAGTTTACCTCTAGAGACGGACATGTTAATATTGAGCTGTATGAAGTAAACTGCATATACCTCAAATATTTCCTGCAATGAACCCAAACATCCATAGTCACACGCTAAACAATGCAACGCACTCCGGTTCTTTTCAACAAAGGACGCATTAACTGGGGTTTGAAAGTGGCATGAGCTGAAGCATCAAAAGCAATATTTCTCCCTGCACTGGTCAGAAAAATATGCATCGATTTGCGCCACACGGCGCACACAACACATCGGACATCATACATCTGTTGTCCAGAATAAGCAGACCTACTAGGAAAGTTATCGTTGTCAACATATAAACCTGGTCAATGGCAATAATCTTTGAGTAATGATTTAGCTACAATACAACACCTCCTGTGCGCAAAAATGAATACATTTTGACACAGAACAGCAAACCACTGTTGAATACAGCTAACCCTGCCCAAAAGCATTGCTTAAATATCCCACTCTATACATTCTTATACAGATGTACAAACTCTGGGTGTAAGCATCTAGAGTGAAGCATAAAGGAAGAAACAGTTCTCGAGACCTCCGTCCTCTCCTAAAAGAAGCAGCGTAGAAATGCAAAGATTCGTCTGAGGCATGTTGGACCTGTGTGAAAAGAAAAGAAAAAAGACTGCAGAGTAAGGCTGAGGAAGGAAGAGAGGGACGTACTTCTCCTTGATGGCGTTTGTGGAGACTTGCATGCGGTCTCTGACCGCCATGAAGAAAACCTCTTCCCGTGTGGAGAGGAAGTACTCCAGCATCGACTTCTGCTCGCAGCGGTGAGGCAGAGCGGCAGCGCAGAAGGTGAAAAACAGGAAGAAGGCCACGTGAGTGGAATACAGGCATGATTTATTCATGAGATAAGAAGACATATTTCTTGCTTAACCAAATCAGATACTGATCCACAAGATGAACAAAGCCGTTCAAGATGAGTCCATTATGTCAACTAACATTTGCGAAGTGCAGCCTAGTCCAGAGTCCGTGTTACAAAGCTCTGGACGTAAAGATCACTCATACAAATATTCCTGTTAGGTGGTCTCAAATAAGGAAACAAAAAAATACAACTAATCCCTTCACGTATTGACAGAGCTTGGACTACTTTGTGAAGCTGGTATTTCTGAATAACGTGTGTCACGCTTTGAGCTAAACATTTTGCTTTTTGTTAAATCATTTTGAAAGCAATGGTTTATTCAAATCAAATGAGAGCCCCATATCTATCTCTGTGTGTGTGTGTGTGTGTGTGTGTGTGTGTGTGTGTGTGTGTGTGTGTATGTGTGTGTGTGTTTGTGTGTGTGTGTGTGTGTGTGTATGTGTGTGTGTGTGTGTGTGTGTGTGTGTGTGTGTGTGTGTGTGTGTGTGTGTGTGTGTGTGTGTGTGTGTGAGTGTGTCTTTCTATGTCTGTCTATGTGTCTGGGTCTGTCTGTGAGTCTGTCCTTCTGAGTGTCTGTGTGTCTCTCTGTGTGTCTGTCCGTCCGTCCGTCCGTCCGTCCGTCTGCCTGCCTGCCTGCCCCCCCTCCTCTGTCTGTCTGTCTGTCTGTCTGTCTGTCTGTCTGTCTGTCTGTCTGCCTGCCTGCCTGCATGCATGCCTGCCTGCCTGCCTGCCTCCCTGTCTGTCTGTCTGTCTGTCTGTCTGTCTGTCTGTCTGTCTGTCTGTCTGCCCCCTCCCTCTGTCTGTCTGTCTGTCTTTCTGTCTGTCTGTCTGTCTGTCTGTCTGTCTGTCTCTCCCTCCCTCCCTCCCTCCCTCCCTCCCTCCCTCCCTCCCTCCCTCCCTCCCTCCCTCCCTCCCTCCCTCTCTCTCTCTCTCTCTCTCTCTCTCTCCCCCCCCCCCCCCCCCTCCCCCCCAGACGTCGTACCTGCACTGCACGGTTGGCGTTGAAGAGCATGATGCAGATGAAGGCCAGGACTTCCCTGGCGATGTCGTCACTGCGCCGTGCAAGGTGGGGCAGCACCTTGTTGATGATGTCATGGTCGTCCAGCGCCTGCTGCACCTCG
>JAWQFJ010030811.1:59838-66411 GCA_034096865.1 Theodoxus fluviatilis | reverse complement strand
ACTGTACCACGTAGTAGGCCCATCCACACCACGTTAGTAGGGCACTGTACCACGTAGTAAGGACACTAATACCCGTAGTAGCGCAGCTGTAAACACACACTAGGCACGTATCCAACTGAAGTAAGGCACTGGTAACACAGTCTTGAAGTAGGCACTGTACCTTGTATAGGCACGGTACACACCCACTGAATAGGCAACATCAGTAAACAACAAGACGTAGAAGAAGTAGGCACGAAATGTTACAGCAAGGATGTTAGTGAGGACAAACGTAGGTAACCACATGTCGATGTAAGTGACACGTAACACACTGAAGTGCACTGTACCACTGCTAGATAGCAGTGGTAACTCACTGTAGAGCATCCTGACCACCACGAAAGTATCGAGGCACTGTACCACTGTAGTAGGCACTCGATAACCAACATTCGTAGTGTAATGGCACTTGTATTAGAGCCACTGTAGTGAGGCATCTTACCACAATCTGTAGATAGCGCCACTGTACCAGAGTAGGCAGTGTACCACAACCATATTAGGCACGACACACACTGAACGTAGGCACAACTGTACCATGAAGATAGGCACTGTAGGATAAGGGGACACGTTGTGGCCCCACTGAATTAGGCACTGTAACCACGTACAAATGTCAAGCCTAGCACCAGTCCACAAACCACAACGCTGTGTAGAGTGCACCCCAGTCACCCCACTGGTCGTCTAAGGACAGTGACAGACATAGTAAGGCACCACTGGTAAGCAGCTGACTATGTAGGCAGCTGTACCAACTAGTGGAGTAATGCAACTGTATCCACCAAATGAAGAGTCGGCCCATGTAACCACTGTATGTAGGACCAGTGTTATCCACTGTTAGTAGGCAATCGATATCACCACGACTGTACAGTAGAGAGGGCAGCTGTACCACTTAAAGTAGGCGCAGTCGCTACAACAACAATGAGAAGTAGGCACATGTACACAGTAAAAGGCTAGGCCACAGGTGTAAGAAGAACGGAACTAGAATACGGCACGGTACCACTCGTAGAGGCAAGTACCACCTATCGTAGTGAGGTAAGAAAGTGTACCACAATAGTAGGCACTGTACCACTGAAGTAGGCCACTGATAACAAACACAGCCAACTAAGAGAAGCTAGGCCTGTGAGTAGCACTTTACCCACTGTAGTAGGCACTGTACCAACTGAAAAAAGATAGGCACATGGTAGTAGAGACGTGTACCACACTGTTAATGTCAGAGCACTGTACCCAAGATGCAAGTAGGTCACATAGTAACGAGTCGTGCACTGTACACACGGATGACAGTAGGCACTGTACACAGACACTGAGACGTGAGGCACTGTACCACTGTTAGTAGGCAATGTCACACCACATAGGAAGTAGCACGTACCACACATGTATCAAGTAGGCACGGTAGTAGTCACTGAAACCACTGAAGTAGGCAAACTGGATAAGTAGGCATACACACAAAATATTAAAAGTTACGGGTACAACTGAGTAAGGCACTTTACCCATAATGAAGTAAATGTGAGTTTAATGAACTGCGAAAGAGATAGGAGAGGACGAACCATAGTACCACTGTAGTAGGAACACACGTGTACATGAAGTAAGGCAAACGTGTAGGATGTAAAGAAAGCACATGTATAAAGCACTGAAGTAGGCACTGAGTAGGTAAGGCACTGTAGCCACTGAAGTATCGCATGTAGTAGGCACTGTGAGCCACAGAAAGTAGGCACACGAATAAGTAGGCACAGGAGTGTAGTAGGGCACTGTATCCCACTCGAAAGCTAGGCACTGTATAGTAGGCACTGTACCACTGACGAGGCAGCTGATAAGTAGGGCACTGTACATCAGCAAAGTAGGCACTGTAGTAGGCCACTGTACAACTTGAACAGTAAGAGGCACTGTACCTACTGTAAAAAGTAGGCACCCACACGACAACACTAGTCAGGTAGGCACCTGGTACACCATGAAGAGGCACTGATAAGCACACTGTAGTAGGCACCATCACACCACTGTAGAGCAGGTAAACCAGACATAGATCGGCACTGTACCACTGAACGTAGCCGACACTGTACACTCGAAGTAGGCCACGCTACACACACTAGGTAGTATGCACACAGTACCACTGTAGATAGAGCACACGTAACAACTGTTAAGTGAGAGCCACTATGTAAACACTGTAGTATGCACCAACATAACGACACCACTAGTAGGTAGGCCGAAGGTGTGTATAAGCCACTTGTACGTATAGGCAGGTCACCACTTAGTAGGCACTGTATCAACTGTAGTAGGCAGCAATGAGACCCCACGCATAGTAGTGCATACATCATCACCACTGTAGAAGGAGCGCAGTGTACCCAAGCACAATCGTATCAAAACGCATGAGAGATACCAACCCTGTAGTAGCACACAATGGTACCAACAGGTATATACGGCCAAGTATAGATAACAAACAAGGGAGGCACACCCTCACACAGCCACTGATAAGATAGAACCTGTAACAATAGTCAATAGTATAGCATTGTCACACCACTGAACCAGTAGGGCAACTGTACCCTGTAGTAGAACAAATGTCCCACGCAGAGCATGGAAGTAGAGCCAAGTGTTACAACACATCGTAAGCTATATAGGCACTGTTCACAACCAAACTAAAGAGGCACATGTGCAACACCAGCACTGAGAGAAAGCTAGGGCACGCACATTCCACTGAATTTAGGCACTGTCAACAACCCACTGAAGTAGGCACTGTACACTGGAAAGTAGGCACAATCAGACTACCCACTGTAGAAAATAAGGCACACGGTTATACCACCGTAGTAGGACTGTACAAAATTTAGTAGGCACTGTACCACTTAGTAGGGACACAGTCTACCACTGTCGTAAGACAGACAGAACGAATAGGAAAATCCCCATATAGGCATGAGATTTACCATCTTATCCAGGCCACTGTCACCTGTGTAAAGTAGGCGCACTATACCCCCTGAATAGTAATCGTCGGCACAACCAGCACACCAACCGATAGTAGTACAGTGTCGTGTACCACATAGTAGGGCACCGTCCCACGACGAATCGTCAACTGTACCACTGTAGTCGTCACGTACACTTCGTAGTCACCACATTAACACCCTGTAGTATTCAGTGTACACATACTTAGTCACTGTACCACTTAATCTGCCCTCCCCGAGTAGTCACTGTAGTCGTCCACCTTCCCGTTTTAGTATGCAACAGTACCCTTATTAGTGAACCCTTAGTTCCCTTTCTCTTCCCCTTCCACTTTTCTTATATCCCGACTTATAAATCAACACGATATCAGTGTCGAACCACACGAACATTGACGCGCGCAAGCACCACTTCACTCACCTAAGCCTCTTCAGTGATGAACGCACGCACCATTACCCCCCCACAGCTCGGCCAACTCTTACTCTGTATCGATAGTAATCAAGAGAAGAGATGCCACTTAGTTCCCCTAGAGCTATATTTCGATAGCCCATTTTTTTCCACTATCTTCCTTTCTTTTTGATGTCCTATGAACATGCTTCCCCTCCTCTAGACAGTATCACATTAGTGTCTCCAGCACTCCCTTTTGTCCCCTCTTTATCTGTGTCTCTCACTTCCAATTTGCCCCTCTTTCCGCCTTATATGTAGTTTTCTACCTATGTATCACACACATATTTCCCCTCTAACCTCACTTTGTATTACTCTCCTTCCCTTCCCCCTCAACTCTTTGTTTTAAACGGCTACGTGCCAAACCTCCTCTCTAGTGTGTATGACAGTCCTTCTTTGCACACACCCCTACCACTAATTCCTATAACGAATGGAGATGAGATGTTTTCTGTGTATATACCCCTCGTCCCACATTTGCCTTCCCTGAAGACGATACAGATCTCGAGTTAACCCCTCACACCCTGTAGGTCTTATTCGTCCAATTCCACTGTACAACACTATCCTGCACTATAATTTTTTTATATTCTCTCTACATTTTGTGTCTCACACCTATGCTCGTCCTGAGCGTACTGAGTACCTCGTCATCTCTGACTATGCGAGGTCATCTCTAGACCACACTAGAGATCCCACCATCGTTATCCTCTCGACCGTAGAATAAACGCAAACCATGACTGGGGTTCAGCAAATCCCCATTGATGGGCTAGCGACGAGAAATATGAAGCTCTGGGTGTGACAAGCTTTACTCACTGGGTCAGATCTGAGAGAGAGCACGAGAGGTAAATGACTAGTAGGCCCTACAGAGAGGAGCAAGACACAGAGCAGGCACCACACCTGTGTGTATCTACAACGAGCGTAAGACCGTCGGAGGATGAGAGGCAATAGTCCAACTTGACTCCTGGGCGATGTGAGACACGCTTTACTCCTGGGGGTGACAACGAGGGTTTACTCCTGGGTGGAATCAAGCTTACTCCTGGTGTTTGATTATTATTTATATGTTTCTGATTCAAGCTTACTCCTGGTGAAGAGAGGCACGGACAAGAGCTGTTACTCGGGGTAGGGATGAGAGCGAAAGTTTTTGGAGGTGGTTAGTTTTGGGGGGGACAAGCCTTAGATACTCCGGTGATGTCGACAAGCTTTATCTCCTGGGTGGAGAGAAGGCACATGTGACAAGCTATTTTACTCGGGTGGAGAGAGGACATGTGACATAAGCTTTACGTTGGGGAGAGAAGCGATGGCACACGCTTTACTCTGGGTGGAGAGAGGAAACATGTGGGCCAAGCTTACTCCTGGTGTGACAAGCTTTACTCCGGAGGGTGGAGAGAGGCCGGATGTGGACCAAGGCTCTGACTATCCCTTGGGGGGGGTTTTTTGGGGGGGGGAGAGAGTGAAATGTTGAGACAAGCTTTAGCCTGGGTGGAGAGAGGACGAGAGATGGATCAAAGCTTTTTAACTGCTCAGAAGTGGGGGAAAGAGAGAGGAAATGTGACAACGCTTGTGACCCTTCTGGGTGGAGATGAGGAGGCGACGATGTGACAAGCTTTACCCGGGTGTGGACAAGCTTACCTCCTGGGGGAGAGAGCAATGTGACAAGACGACATTTAAGAAATGGGGGAGAAACTTGAACCATGCACTATCTCCACATCTGCATCTGAGTGGCCTTGTCCCCCTGTGTGCACAGGACACGTCTCTCCTTCTGTGGACACGTTCGCTCGGGGCCATGCTGCAGGTCCTGGAACTTTAACCCCTATAATTTATCTCTCTTGGATTTCTGCCCAGACCAGTTGTTGGGAAATTAAAGATTTCTTCACATGTGCAAGATGGGGAATAGGTGGAAACGCATCATCTATGCTTTGCTATTGCCAAAATACATACCTCTACTACAAAGAACTTCAACATTAATACAATGCTACAGAACTAAGAAACGAATTGGCAGTGCACCAATGCATATAACGTAGGGATGACCTGCAAGAAAGGAATCTACTGCTGACATCATGCAATCAATGGCTGTACAACCGGAAGGAAAACGCAGTTTGATTCTCTCTACACGGGAATGAGAGGTCTTACACAGCTAGGCACTGCTGGAGCCCCCCGCACACCAACAAGTGATTTGTAGTTCTGCAGACATACACAAAAGCTGATGGCCACCCAAAAATCATTCAGGTCAATTCATTCACTGTTCATTCATTCTATTGTTCATTTCATACCTGATTGCATAATTGCAAAATCTTTGCTCATTGCAAGGGTGCGCGACCAGGTCCAGGGAAAACCCCTGGAAAGTCACATGGAATTTGATTTTCATTCCAGGCCTGGAAAAATCATGGGAAGTCATTTTAAGGCAATAGGAAAAGGTTCATGGGAAGTTAATAAATAAAAAAAGAAAGAAAAACAAAGAAGCAGTTTTCTAGGCTGTGCTTAGCATGCGTACGATCCCGACCTTCAATCTATTGTAGTTACACGCGAAACGTACAGGGGAAAACGGGCCCTTGCATCCAAATAATCTGAGTTAATATTGAAGTATCGTCTTGATCTGCTATAACACCTGATGGTTCGTCGTGCTAGAATTGAGACCACCCTATGGACTATTATATATACCACACAACCAGAGTACGGGACTCAGTTGGTACTCAACGATTGGTGAGAAAGTGAAAAGAGGCTGGTTTAGACGTTTATAATAGTGTGCAGTGTTATCTCTGAGTATCAGTGAGAGTAATCAAGCACAGGCACTCGCGAAAGTGTCGAGATTATTCACACAGACGCTTAGAGACACGAGAACGAAAAACTACCGTGAGAGGAAATGTCAGCTTCGAGTGAAACTGAAATGAGGATGCGAAAAGGTTGCATGATTTATATGTAGAAAAAGAGATTTGAGTGTGATCCAACACACGGAAGAGGCAGCCATTGAAAAGCGGAACATAGAAGGGATATACGCGCACCAGGAACGCGCCCGGTAGAACTATGAAAACAAACGACCAAGAAAGAGAAAGCAGCAAGAAGTCAAACAGCCCTCAAACTATCCGATTTGTGGCAACCACACACTGCACACACAAAAAACCAAACAAAATAGCTGAGAGGGACCTATCAACAGGAAGATGGATAACAAAAAAGAGCATAGCGTGCTACGACACA
>JAWQFJ010030811.1:34838-54838 GCA_034096865.1 Theodoxus fluviatilis | reverse complement strand
GCTTGTCACATCGCCTCTCTCCACCCAGGAGTAAAGCTTGTCACACCCAGGAGTAAAGCTTGTCACATCGCCTCTCCCTACCCAGGAGTAAAGCTTGTCACAGTGCCTCTCTTCACCCAGGAGTAAAGCTTGTCACACCCAGGAGTAAAGCTTGTCACACCCAGGAGTAAAGCTTGTCACACCCAGGAGTAAAGCTTGTCACACCCAGGAGTAAAGCTTGTCACATTGCCTCTCTCCACTAAGGAGTAAAGCTTGTCACAGTGCCTCTCTCCACCGAGGAGTAAAGCTTGTCACACCCAGGAGTAAAGCTTGTCACACCCAGGAGTAAAGCTTGTCACACCCAGGAGTAAAGCTTGTCACACCCAGGAGTAAAGCTTGTCACATTGCCTCTCTCCACCCAGGAGTAAAGCTTGTCACACCCAGAAGTAAAGCTTGTCACATTGCCTCTCCCCACCCAGGAGTAAAGCTTGTCACATTGCCTCTCCCCACCCAGGAGTAAAGCTTGTCACATTGCCTCTCTCCACCCAGGAGTAAAGCTTGTCACACCCAGGAGTAAAGCTTGTCACACCCAGGAGTAAAGCTTGTCACACCCAGGAGTAAAGCTTGTCACATTGCCTCTCCCCACCCAGGAGTAAAGCTTGTCACATTGCCTCTCCCCACCCAGGAGTAAAGCTTGTCACATTGCCTCTCTCCACCCAGGAGTAAAGCTTGTCACATTGCCTCTCTCCACTAAGGAGTAAAGCTTGTCACATTGCCTCTCTCCACCCAGAAGTAAAGCTTGTCACACCCAGGAGTAAAGCTTGTCACATTGCCTCTCTCCACCCAGGAGTAAAGCTTGTCACAGTGGTACAGTGCCTACTTCAGTGGTGTCACTGTGTCTACCATGATGGTACAGTGCCTACTACAGTGGTACAGTGCCTACTACAGTGGCACAGTGCCTACTACAGTGGTACAGTGCCTACTACCATGGTACAGTGCCTACTACAGTGCCTACTACAGTGGTACAGTGCCTACTTCAGTGGTACAGTGCCTAATATGTGGTACACTGCCTACTACAGTGGTGTGATGGTGCCTACTACAGTGGTACAGTGCCTACTACAGTGGTACAGTGCCTACTTCAGTGGTACAGTGCCTACTATGTGGTACACTGCCTACTACAGTGGTGTGATGGTGCCTACTACAGTGGTACAGTGCCTACTACAGTGGTACAGTGCCTACTACAGTGGTACACTGCCTACTATGTGGTACAGTGCCTACTACAGTGGTACAGTGTCTACTACAGTGGTACAGTGCCTACTACAGTGGTACAGTGCCTACTACAGTGGTACAGTGCCTACTACAGTGGTACAGTGCCTACTTCAGTGGTACAGTGCCTACTTCAGTGGTGTGACAGTGCCTACTTCAGTGGTGTGACAGTGCCTACTTCAGTGGTGTGACAGTGCCTACTTCAGTGGTGTGACAGTGCCTACTACAGTGGTACAGTGCCTACTTCAGTGGTGTGACAGTGCCTACTACAGTGGTACAGTGCCTACTTCAGTGGTGTGACAATGCCTACTACAGTGGTACAGTGCCTACTACAGTGGTGTGATGGTGCCTACTATGTGGTACAGTGCCTACTACAGTGGTACAGTGCCTACTACAGTGGTACAGTGCCTACTATGTGGTACACTGCCTTCTACAGTGGTGTGATGGTGCCTACTATGTGGTACAGTGCCTACTACAGTGGTACAGTGCCTACTACAGTGGTACACTGCCTACTACAGTGGTACACTGCCTACTACAGTGGTGTGATGGTGCCTACTACAGTGGTACAGTGCCTACTACAGTGGTACAGTGCCTACTACAGTGGTACAGTGCCTACTACAGTGGTACAGTGCCTACTTCAGTGGTACAGTGCCTACTTCAGTGGTACAGTGCCTACTATGTGGTACACTGCCTTCTACAGTGGTGTGATGGTGCCTACTACAGTGGTACAGTGCCTACTTCAGTGGTACAGTGCCTACTACAGTGGTGTGATGGTGCCTACTACAGTGGTACAGTGCCTACTTCAGTGGTACAGTGCCTACTACAGTGCCTACTTCAGTGGTACAGTGCCTACTACAGTGCCTACTTCAGTGGTACAGTGCCTACTACAGTGCCTACTTCAGTGGTACAGTGCCTACTACACTGCCTACTACAGTGCCTACTTCAGTGGTACAGTGCCTACTACAGTGCATACTTCAGTGGTACAGTGCCTACTACAGTGCCTACTTCAGTGGTACAGTGCCTACTACAGTGCCTACTTCAGTGGTACAGTGCCTACTACAGTGGTACAGTGCCTACTACAGTGCATACTTCAGTGGTACAGTGCCTACTACAGTTGTACAGTGCCTACTACAGTGCCTACTTCAGTGGTACAGTGCCTACTACAGTGCCTACTACAGTGGTACAGTGCCTACTTCAGTGGTGTGACAATGCCTACTACAGTGGTACAGTGCCTACTTCAGTGGTGTGACAGTGCCTACTTCAGTGGTACAGTGCCTACTACAGTGCCTACTTCAGTGGTACAGTGCCTACTACAGTGGTACACTGCCTACTACAGTGCCTACTTCAGTGGTACAGTGCCTACTACAGTGGTACAGTGCCTACTACAGTGCCTACTTCAGTGGTACAGTGCCTACTTCAGTGGTACAGTGCCTACTACAGTGGTACACTGCCTACTACAGTGGTACAGTGCCTACTACAGTGGTACAGTGCCTACTTCAGTGGTACAGTGCCTACTACAGTGGTACAGTGCCTACTTCAGTGGTACAGTGCCTACTTCAGTGGTACAGTGCCTACTACAGTGGTACAGTGCCTACTACAGTGGTACACTGCCTACTACAGTGGTACAGTGCCTACTACAGTGGTACAGTGCCTACTACAGTGGTACAGTGCCTACTACAGTGGTACAGTGCCTACTATGTGGTACACTGCCTACTACAGTGGTGTGATGGTGCCTACTACAGTGGTGTGATGGTGCCTACTACAGTGGTACAGTGCCTACTTCAGTGGTACAGTGCCTACTACAGTGCCTACTTCAGTGGTACAGTGCCTACTTCAGTGGTACAGTGCCTACTACAGTGGTACACTGCCTACTACAGTGGTACAGTGCCTACTACAGTGGTACAGTGCCTACTACAGTGGTACAGTGCCTACTACAGTGGTACAGTGCCTACTACAGTGGTACAGTGCCTACTTCAGTGGTACAGTGCCTACTACAGTGGTACACTGCCTACTACAGTGGTACAGTGCCTACTTCAGTGGTGGTACAGTGCCTACTACAGTGGTACAGTGCCTACTACAGTGGTACAGTGCCTACTTCAGTGGTGGTACAGTGCCTACTTCAGTGGTGGTACAGTGCCTACTACAGAGGTACAGTGCCTACTTCAGTGGTACAGTGCCTACTTCAGTGGTACAGTGCCTACTATGTGGTACACTGCCTACTACAGTGGTACAGTGCCTACTACAGTGGTACAGTGCCTACTACAGTGGTGTGATGGTGCCTACTACAGTGGTACAGTGCCTACTACAGTGGTGTGATGGTGCCTACTTCAGTGGTACACTGCCTACTACAGTGGTACACTGCCTACTACAGTGGTACACTGCCTACTACAGTGGTACACTGCCTACTACAGTGGTACAGTGCCTACTTCAGTGGTACAGTGCCTACTACAGTGGTACAGTGCCTACTACAGTGGTACAGTGCCTACTACAGTGGTGTGATGGTGCCTACTTCAGTGGTACAGTGCCTACTTCAGTGGTACACTGCCTACTACAGTGGTGTGATGGTGCCTACTACAGTGGTACAGTGCCTACTTCAGTGGTACAGTGCCTACTACAGTGGTACACTGCCTACTACAGTGGTACAGTGCCTACTACAGTGGTACAGTGCCTACTACAGTGGTACAGTGCCTACTTCAGTGGTACAGTGCCTACTATGTGGTACACTGCCTACTACAGTGGTGTGATGGTGCCTACTTCAGTGGTACAGTGCCTACTTCAGTGGTACAGTGCCTACTATGTGGTACACTGCCTACTACAGTGGTGTGATGGTGCCTACTACAGTGGTACAGTGCCTACTTCAGTGGTACAGTGCCTACTACAGTTGTACAGTGCCTACTACAGTGCCTACTTCAGTGGTACAGTGCCTACTACAGTGGTACACTGCCTACTACAGTGCCTACTTCAGTGGTACAGTGCCTACTACAGTGCCTACTTCAGTGGTACACTGCCTTCTACAGTGGTGTGATGGTGCCTACTTCAGTGGTACACTGCCTACTACAGTGGTACACTGCCTACTACAGTGCCTACTACAGTGGTACACTGCCTACTACAGTGGTACACTGCCTACTACAGTGCCTACTACAGTGGTACACTGCCTACTACAGTGGTACACTGCCTACTAAAGTGGTACACTGCCTACTACAGTGGTACACTGCCTACTACAGTGGTACAGTGCCTACTACAGTGGTACACTGCCTACTACAGTGCCTACTTCAATGGTACAGTGCCTACTACAGTGGTACACTGCCTACTACAGTGCCTACTTCAGTGGTACAGTGCCTACTTCAGTGGTACAGTGCCTACTACAGTGGTACACTGCCTACTACAGTGGTACACTGCCTACTACAGTGCCTACTACAGTGGTACACTGCCTACTACAGTGGTACACTGCCTACTACAGTGGTACACTGCCTACTACAGTGGTACACTGCCTACTACAGTGGTACACTGCCTACTACAGTGGTACAGTGCCTACTACAGTGGTACACTGCCTACTACAGTGCCTACTTCAGTGGTACAGTGCCTACAAGTTTTGTGATGGTGCCTACCATGGTGGTACAGTGCCTACTACAGTGGTAGTGTCTACTACAGTGGTACAGTGTCTACTACAGTGGTACAGTGCCTACTACAGTGGTACAGTGCCTACTATGTGGTACACTGCCTACTACAGTGGTGTGATGGTGCCTACTACAGTGGTACAGTGCCTACTACAGTGGTGTGATGGTGCCTACTATGTGGTACAGTGCCTACTACAGTGGTACAGTGCCTACTACAGTGGTGTGATGGTGCCTACTATGTGGTACAGTGCCTACTACAGTGGTACAGTGCCTACTGTAGTGGTACAGTGCCTACTATGTGGTACACTGCCTACTACAGTGGTACACTGCCTACTATGTGGTACAGTGCCTACTACAGTGGTACAGTGCCTACTATGTGGTACACTGCCTACTACAGTGGTACACTGCCTACTATGTGGTACACTGCCTACTACAGTGGTACACTGCCTACTATGTGGTACAGTGCCTACTACAGTGGTACAGTGCCTACTATGTGGTACACTGCCTACTACAGTGGTGTGATGGTGCCTACTATGTGGTACAGTGCCTACTACAGTGGTACAGTGCCTACTACAGTGGTACAGTGCCTACTGTAGTGGTACACTGCCTACTACAGTGGTGTGATGGTGCCTACTATGTGGTACAGTGCCTACTACAGTGGTACAGTGCCTACTACAGTGGTACAGTGCCTACTGTAGTGGTACACTGCCTACTACAGTGGTGTGATGGTGCCTACTATGTGGTACAGTGCCTACTACAGTGGTACAGTGCCTACTACAGTGGTACAGTGCCTACTACAGTGGTACACTGCCTACTACAGTGGTACAGTGCCTACTATGTGGTACACTGCCTACTACAGTGGTGTGATGGTGCCTACTACAGTGGTACAGTGCCTACTTCAGTGGTACAGTGCCTACTATGTGGTACAGTGCCTACTACAGTGGTACAGTGCCTACTATGTGGTACAGTGCCTACTACAGTGGTACAGTGCCTACTACAGTGGTACAGTGCCTACTTCAGTGGTACAGTGCCTACTATGTGGTACAGTGCCTACTACAGTGGTGTGATGGTGCCTACCATGGTGGTGATGCCAATGTAGGCCATCAGGAGACCGTTCTGGTCTGGTGCCAGTTGGAATTTGTCCAGCGCCACCACCTGGAACATGGACTGGAAAATGCCGATGGGGATGCCTGGAAAGAGACACAGTCCATCAGGAAGAGGCAGTGGCTGCATGTAGGAATGAATGATTCAGTCAATGAGTGGTGCTATATGGCCTATCAGCCGTTGTAGGCTATAAAACCTACTTGAGTTTGGGCAGAGGAGAGCAAATTGACTCGAGAATTCCCTAGCTGTGCACCCATTACGCATGGTGTCGGCCGGCATGGAGGGTTTCTTCTCACCGGCCTCCAATGAGGTGAAGTGGCCGAGTGGTTAGCGCGCTGGACCTACAACCGCTTGCGGCCAGTGGGTGCGGCGTTCGAAGCTGCGCGTTCCCCAGAATTGCATCCTTGAGCAAGATGCTTAACTCCCATTGCTTCTCCCCACCCAGGAGTGAAACCGGGTACCAAATGGCCCTCTTTAGGGCTACCAAACGGCCCTCCTCAGGGCCTCTCCCCAGGTCCTTCGGATGAGACCTTAATAAACCGAGGTCTAGTGTGTGATACGCATTCACAACATCAAAATCACGCACTATAAAGATCCTGACGCTCATGTCCTCGACGGGTGGGTGTCGGCCACAGTAAAAACACCCAGCACGCACAATTTCTCCTTTGTGGAAAACAGTGTGCCAGCGCCCTTGGCAGCAGGACACTGGTCTCATTGACTTGAGACACTACACATTGAGAGGCAGCCTCGACATCGGCTGAAGCGCTTTGAGTCTCACTGAGTGGGAGTATCGCGCGGTATAAGAGTGATTTATAATAAAAGCACAAAGGTGAAAATGTTTTCTTGGGCATTCACAGGCGCAAGCACACACCTGCTGGCCAATCACAGGCAGGACAAGACAGCAGCTGGACTGCTACATGCCCAGAGAAGAACAGGTGAGGATTCGCCTCATCAACTCCAGCTACTACCTGGTCTACAGGTGTCACTCACCTGTGCCCAGCTTGACGAGAATGAGGAACATGGCGCCAGGTGCAGACAGCAGCTCCAGGAACTTGCGCAAACTGAAGATGTTCTCACTCTGGGCTGCAGCACACAACAGACACGTACAGTCACTACACACTATGCAGCACACAACAGACACGTACAGTCACTACACACTGTGCAGCACACAACAGACACATACAGTCACTACACACTATGCAGCACACAACAGACACGTACAGTCACTACACACTATGCAGCACACAACAGACACGTACAGTCACTACACACTATGCAGCACACAACAGACACGTACAGTCACTACACACTATGCAGCACACAACAGACACATACAGTCACTACACACTCTGCAGCACACAACAGACACGTACAGTCACTACACACTATGCAGCACACAACAGACACGTACAGTCACTACACACTATGCAGCACACAACAGACACTTACAGTCACTACACACTATGCAGCACACAACAGACACGTACAGTCACTACACACTGTGCAGCACACAACAGACACGTACAGTCACTACACACTATGCAGCACACAACAGACACGTACAGTCACTACACACTATGCAGCACACAACAGACACTTACAGTCACTACACACTATGCAGCACACAACAGACACGTACAGTCACTACACACTATGCAGCACACAACAGACACGTACAGTCACTACACACTATGCAGCACACAACAGACACGTACAGTCACTACACACTATGCAGCACACAACAGACACGTACAGTCACTACACACTATGCAGCACACAACAGACACGTACAGTCACTACACACTATGCAGCACACAACAGACACGTACAGTCACTACACACTATGCAGCACACAACAGACACGTACAGTCACTACACACTATGCAGCACACAACAGACACGTACAGTCACTACACACTATGCAGCACACAACAGACACGTACAGTCACTACACACTATGCAGCACACAACAGACACATACAGTCACTACACACTGTGCAGCACACAACAGACACATACAGTCACTACACACTATGCAGCACACAACAGACACGTACAGTCACTACACACTATGCAGCACACAACAGACACGTACAGTCACTACACACTATGCAGCACACAACAGACACGTACAGTCACTACACACTATGCAGCACACAACAGACACGTACAGTCACTACACACTATGCAGCACACAACAGACACGTACAGTCACTACACACTATGCAGCACACAACAGACACGTACAGTCACTACACACTGTGCAGCACACAACAGACACGTACAGTCACTACACACTATGCAGCACACAACAGACACGTACAGTCACTACACACTGTGCAGCACACAACAGACACGTACAGTCACTACACACTATGCAGCACACAACAGACACATACAGTCACTACACACTATGCAGCACACAACAGACACGTACAGTCACTACACACTATGCAGCACACAACAGACACGTACAGTCACTACACACTATGCAGCACACAACAGACACGTACAGTCACTACACACTATGCAGCACACAACAGACACGTACAGTCACTACACACTATGCAGCACACAACAGACACGTACAGTCACTACACACTATGCAGCACACAACAGACACGTACAGTCACTACACACTATGCAGCACACAACAGACACGTACAGTCACTACACACTGTGCAGCACACAACAGACACGTACAGTCACTACACACTATGCAGCACACAACAGACACGTACAGTCACTACACACTATGCAGCACACAACAGACACGTACAGTCACTACACACTATGCAGCACACAACAGACACGTACAGTCACTACACACTATGCAGCACACAACAGACACGTACAGTCACTACACACTATGCAGCACACAACAGACACGTACAGTCACTACACACTATGCAGCACACAACAGACACGTACAGTCACTACACACTATGCAGCACACAACAGACACGTACAGTCACTACACACTATGCAGCACACAACAGACACGTACAGTCACTACACACTATGCAGCACACAACAGACACGTACAGTCACTACACACTATGCAGCACACAACAGACACGTACAGTCACTACACACTATGCAGCACACAACAGACACGTACAGTCACTACACACTATGCAGCACACAACAGACACGTACAGTCACTACACACTATGCAGCACACAACAGACACGTACAGTCACTACACACTATGCAGCACACAACAGACACGTACAGTCACTACACACTATGCAGCACACAACAGACACGTACAGTCACTACACACTATGCAGCACACAACAGACACGTACAGTCACTACACACTATGCAGCACACAACAGACACGTACAGTCACTACACACTATGCAGCACACAACAGACACGTACAGTCACTACACACTATGCAGCACACAACAGACACGTACAGTCACTACACACTATGCAGCACACAACAGACACGTACAGTCACTACACACTATGCAGCACACAACAGACACGTACAGTCACTACACACTATGCAGCACACAACAGACACGTACAGTCACTACACACTATGCAGCACACAACAGACACGTACAGTCACTACACACTATGCAGCACACAACAGACACGTACAGTCACTACACACTATGCAGCACACAACAGACACGTACAGTCACTACACACTATGCAGCACACAACAGACACGTACAGTCACTACACACTATGCAGCACACAACAGACACGTACAGTCACTACACACTATGCAGCACACAACAGACACGTACAGTCACTACACACTGTGCAGCACACAACAGACACGTACAGTCACTACACACTATGCAGCACACAACAGACACGTACAGTCACTACACACTATGCAGCACACAACAGACACGTACAGTCACTACACACTATGCAGCACACAACAGACACGTACAGTCACTACACACTATGCAGCACACAACAGACACGTACAGTCACTACACACTATGCAGCACACAACAGACACGTACAGTCACTACACACTATGCAGCACACAACAGACACGTACAGTCACTACACACTATGCAGCACACAACAGACACGTACAGTCACTACACACTATGCAGCACACAACAGACACGTACAGTCACTACACACTATGCAGCACACAACAGACACGTACAGTCACTACACACTATGCAGCACACAACAGACACGTACAGTCACTACACACTATGCAGCACACAACAGACACGTACAGTCACTACACACTATGCAGCACACAACAGACACGTACAGTCACTACACACTATGCAGCACACAACAGACACGTACAGTCACTACACACTATGCAGCACACAACAGACACGTACAGTCACTACACACTATGCAGCACACAACAGACACGTACAGTCACTACACACTATGCAGCACACAACAGACACGTACAGTCACTACACACTATGCAGCACACAACAGACACGTACAGTCACTACACACTATGCAGCACACAACAGACACGTACAGTCACTACACACTATGCAGCACACAACAGACACGTACAGTCACTACACACTATGCAGCACACAACAGACACGTACAGTCACTACACACTATGCAGCACACAACAGACACGTACAGTCACTACACACTATGCAGCACACAACAGACACGTACAGTCACTACACACTATGCAGCACACAACAGACACGTACAGTCACTACACACTATGCAGCACACAACAGACACGTACAGTCACTACACACTATGCAGCACACAACAGACACGTACAGTCACTACACACTATGCAGCACACAACAGACACGTACAGTCACTACACACTATGCAGCACACAACAGACACGTACAGTCACTACACACTATGCAGCACACAACAGACACGTACAGTCACTACACACTATGCAGCACACAACAGACACGTACAGTCACTACACACTATGCAGCACACAACAGACACGTACAGTCACTACACACTATGCAGCACACAACAGACACGTACAGTCACTACACACTATGCAGCACACAACAGACACGTACAGTCACTACACACTATGCAGCACACAACAGACACGTACAGTCACTACACACTATGCAGCACACAACAGACACGTACAGTCACTACACACTATGCAGCACACAACAGACACGTACAGTCACTACACACTATGCAGCACACAACAGACACGTACAGTCACTACACACTATGCAGCACACAACAGACACGTACAGTCACTACACACTATGCAGCACACAACAGACACGTACAGTCACTACACACTATGCAGCACACAACAGACACGTACAGTCACTACACACTATGCAGCACACAACAGACACGTACAGTCACTACACACTATGCAGCACACAACAGACACGTACAGTCACTACACACTATGCAGCACACAACAGACACGTACAGTCACTACACACTATGCAGCACACAACAGACACGTACAGTCACTACACACTATGCAGCACACAACAGACACGTACAGTCACTACACACTATGCAGCACACAACAGACACGTACAGTCACTACACACTATGCAGCACACAACAGACACGTACAGTCACTACACACTATGCAGCACACAACAGACACGTACAGTCACTACACACTATGCAGCACACAACAGACACGTACAGTCACTACACACTATGCAGCACACAACAGACACGTACAGTCACTACACACTATGCAGCACACAACAGACACGTACAGTCACTACACACTATGCAGCACACAACAGACACGTACAGTCACTACACACTATGCAGCACACAACAGACACGTACAGTCACTACACACTATGCAGCACACAACAGACACGTACAGTCACTACACACTATGCAGCACACAACAGACACGTACAGTCACTACACACTATGCAGCACACAACAGACACGTACAGTCACTACACACTATGCAGCACACAACAGACACGTACAGTCACTACACACTATGCAGCACACAACAGACACGTACAGTCACTACACACTATGCAGCACACAACAGACACGTACAGTCACTACACACTATGCAGCACACAACAGACACGTACAGTCACTACACACTATGCAGCACACAACAGACACGTACAGTCACTACACACTATGCAGCACACAACAGACACGTACAGTCACTACACACTATGCAGCACACAACAGACACGTACAGTCACTACACACTATGCAGCACACAACAGACACGTACAGTCACTACACACTATGCAGCACACAACAGACACGTACAGTCACTACACACTATGCAGCACACAACAGACACGTACAGTCACTACACACTATGCAGCACACAACAGACACGTACAGTCACTACACACTATGCAGCACACAACAGACACGTACAGTCACTACACACTATGCAGCACACAACAGACACGTACAGTCACTACACACTGTGCAGCACACAACAGACACGTACAGTCACTACACACTATGCAGCACACAACAGACACGTACAGTCACTACACACTATGCAGCACACAACAGACACGTACAGTCACTACACACTATGCAGCACACAACAGACACGTACAGTCACTACACACTATGCAGCACACAACAGACACGTACAGTCACTACACACTATGCAGCACACAACAGACACGTACAGTCACTACACACTATGCAGCACACAACAGACACGTACAGTCACTACACACTATGCAGCACACAACAGACACGTACAGTCACTACACACTATGCAGCACACAACAGACACGTACAGTCACTACACACTATGCAGCACACAACAGACACGTACAGTCACTACACACTATGCAGCACACAACAGACACGTACAGTCACTACACACTATGCAGCACACAACAGACACGTACAGTCACTACACACTATGCAGCACACAACAGACACGTACAGTCACTACACACTATGCAGCACACAACAGACACGTACAGTCACTACACACTATGCAGCACACAACAGACACGTACAGTCACTACACACTATGCAGCACACAACAGACACGTACAGTCACTACACACTATGCAGCACACAACAGACACGTACAGTCACTACACACTATGCAGCACACAACAGACACGTACAGTCACTACACACTATGCAGCACACAACAGACACGTACAGTCACTACACACTATGCAGCACACAACAGACACGTACAGTCACTACACACTATGCAGCACACAACAGACACATACAGTCACTACACACTATGCAGCACACAACAGACACGTACAGTCACTACACACTATGCAGCACACAACAGACACGTACAGTCACTACACACTATGCAGCACACAACAGACACGTACAGTCACTACACACTATGCAGCACACAACAGACACGTACAGTCACTACACACTATGCAGCACACAACAGACACGTACAGTCACTACACACTATGCAGCACACAACAGACACGTACAGTCACTACACACTATGCAGCACACAACAGACACGTACAGTCACTACACACTATGCAGCACACAACAGACACGTACAGTCACTACACACTATGCAGCACACAACAGACACGTACAGTCACTACACACTATGCAGCACACAACAGACACGTACAGTCACTACACACTATGCAGCACACAACAGACACGTACAGTCACTACACACTATGCAGCACACAACAGACACGTACAGTCACTACACACTATGCAGCACACAACAGACACGTACAGTCACTACACACTATGCAGCACACAACAGACACGTACAGTCACTACACACTATGCAGCACACAACAGACACGTACAGTCACTACACACTATGCAGCACACAACAGACACGTACAGTCACTACACACTATGCAGCACACAACAGACACGTACAGTCACTACACACTATGCAGCACACAACAGACACGTACAGTCACTACACACTATGCAGCACACAACAGACACGTACAGTCACTACACACTATGCAGCACACAACAGACACGTACAGTCACTACACACTATGCAGCACACAACAGACACGTACAGTCACTACACACTATGCAGCACACAACAGACACGTACAGTCACTACACACTATGCAGCACACAACAGACACGTACAGTCACTACACACTATGCAGCACACAACAGACACGTACAGTCACTACACACTATGCAGCACACAACAGACACGTACAGTCACTACACACTATGCAGCACACAACAGACACGTACAGTCACTACACACTATGCAGCACACAACAGACACGTACAGTCACTACACACTATGCAGCACACAACAGACACGTACAGTCACTACACACTATGCAGCACACAACAGACACGTACAGTCACTACACACTATGCAGCACACAACAGACACGTACAGTCACTACACACTATGCAGCACACAACAGACACGTACAGTCACTACACACTATGCAGCACACAACAGACACGTACAGTCACTACACACTATGCAGCACACAACAGACACATACAGTCACTACACACTATGCAGCACACAACAGACACGTACAGTCACTACACACTATGCAGCACACAACAGACACGTACAGTCACTACACACTATGCAGCACACAACAGACACGTACAGTCACTACACACTATGCAGCACACAACAGACACGTACAGTCACTACACACTATGCAGCACACAACAGACACGTACAGTCACTACACACTATGCAGCACACAACAGACACGTACAGTCACTACACACTATGCAGCACACAACAGACACGTACAGTCACTACACACTATGCAGCACACAACAGACACGTACAGTCACTACACACTATGCAGCACACAACAGACACGTACAGTCACTACACACTATGCAGCACACAACAGACACGTACAGTCACTACACACTATGCAGCACACAACAGACACGTACAGTCACTACACACTATGCAGCACACAACAGACACGTACAGTCACTACACACTATGCAGCACACAACAGACACGTACAGTCACTACACACTATGCAGCACACAACAGACACGTACAGTCACTACACACTATGCAGCACACAACAGACACGTACAGTCACTACACACTATGCAGCACACAACAGACACGTACAGTCACTACACACTATGCAGCACACAACAGACACGTACAGTCACTACACACTATGCAGCACACAACAGACACGTACAGTCACTACACACTATGCAGCACACAACAGACACATACAGTCACTACACACTATGCAGCACACAACAGACACGTACAGTCACTACACACTATGCAGCACACAACAGACACGTACAGTCACTACACACTATGCAGCACACAACAGACACGTACAGTCACTACACACTATGCAGCACACAACAGACACGTACAGTCACTACACACTATGCAGCACACAACAGACACGTACAGTCACTACACACTATGCAGCACACAACAGACACGTACAGTCACTACACACTATGCAGCACACAACAGACACGTACAGTCACTACACACTATGCAGCACACAACAGACACGTACAGTCACTACACACTATGCAGCACACAACAGACACGTACAGTCACTACACACTATGCAGCACACAACAGACACGTACAGTCACTACACACTATGCAGCACACAACAGACACGTACAGTCACTACACACTATGCAGCACACAACAGACACGTACAGTCACTACACACTATGCAGCACACAACAGACACGTACAGTCACTACACACTATGCAGCACACAACAGACACGTACAGTCACTACACACTATGCAGCACACAACAGACACGTACAGTCACTACACACTATGCAGCACACAACAGACACGTACAGTCACTACACACTATGCAGCACACAACAGACACGTACAGTCACTACACACTATGCAGCACACAACAGACACGTACAGTCACTACACACTATGCAGCACACAACAGACACGTACAGTCACTACACACTATGCAGCACACAACAGACACGTACAGTCACTACACACTATGCAGCACACAACAGACACGTACAGTCACTACACACTATGCAGCACACAACAGACACGTACAGTCACTACACACTATGCAGCACACAACAGACACGTACAGTCACTACACACTATGCAGCACACAACAGACACGTACAGTCACTACACACTATGCAGCACACAACAGACACGTACAGTCACTACACACTATGCAGCACACAACAGACACGTACAGTCACTACACACTATGCAGCACACAACAGACACGTACAGTCACTACACACTATGCAGCACACAACAGACACGTACAGTCACTACACACTATGCAGCACACAACAGACACGTACAGTCACTACACACTATGCAGCACACAACAGACACGTACAGTCACTACACACTATGCAGCACACAACAGACACGTACAGTCACTACACACTATGCAGCACACAACAGACACGTACAGTCACTACACACTATGCAGCACACAACAGACACGTACAGTCACTACACACTATGCAGCACACAACAGACACGTACAGTCACTACACACTATGCAGCACACAACAGACACGTACAGTCACTACACACTATGCAGCACACAACAGACACGTACAGTCACTACACACTATGCAGCACACAACAGACACGTACAGTCACTACACACTATGCAGCACACAACAGACACGTACAGTCACTACACACTATGCAGCACACAACAGACACGTACAGTCACTACACACTATGCAGCACACAACAGACACGTACAGTCACTACACACTATGCAGCACACAACAGACACGTACAGTCACTACACACTATGCAGCACACAACAGACACGTACAGTCACTACACACTATGCAGCACACAACAGACACGTACAGTCACTACACACTATGCAGCACACAACAGACACGTACAGTCACTACACACTATGCAGCACACAACAGACACGTACAGTCACTACACACTATGCAGCACACAACAGACACGTACAGTCACTACACACTATGCAGCACACAACAGACACGTACAGTCACTACACACTATGCAGCACACAACAGACACGTACAGTCACTACACACTATGCAGCACACAACAGACACGTACAGTCACTACACACTATGCAGCACACAACAGACACGTACAGTCACTACACACTATGCAGCACACAACAGACACGTACAGTCACTACACACTATGCAGCACACAACAGACACGTACAGTCACTACACACTATGCAGCACACAACAGACACGTACAGTCACTACACACTATGCAGCACACAACAGACACGTACAGTCACTACACACTATGCAGCACACAACAGACACGTACAGTCACTACACACTATGCAGCACACAACAGACACGTACAGTCACTACACACTATGCAGCACACAACAGACACGTACAGTCACTACACACTATGCAGCACACAACAGACACGTACAGTCACTACACACTATGCAGCACACAACAGACACGTACAGTCACTACACACTATGCAGCACACAACAGACACGTACAGTCACTACACACTATGCAGCACACAACAGACACGTACAGTCACTACACACTATGCAGCACACAACAGACACGTACAGTCACTACACACTATGCAGCACACAACAGACACGTACAGTCACTACACACTATGCAGCACACAACAGACACGTACAGTCACTACACACTATGCAGCACACAACAGACACGTACAGTCACTACACACTATGCAGCACACAACAGACACGTACAGTCACTACACACTATGCAGCACACAACAGACACGTACAGTCACTACACACTATGCAGCACACAACAGACACGTACAGTCACTACACACTATGCAGCACACAACAGACACATACAGTCACTACACACTATGCAGCACACAACAGACACGTACAGTCACTACACACTATGCAGCACACAACAGACACGTACAGTCACTACACACTATGCAGCACACAACAGACACGTACAGTCACTACACACTATGCAGCACACAACAGACACGTACAGTCACTACACACTATGCAGCACACAACAGACACGTACAGTCACTACACACTATGCAGCACACAACAGACACGTACAGTCACTACACACTATGCAGCACACAACAGACACGTACAGTCACTACACACTATGCAGCACACAACAGACACGTACAGTCACTACACACTATGCAGCACACAACAGACACGTACAGTCACTACACACTATGCAGCACACAACAGACACGTACAGTCACTACACACTATGCAGCACACAACAGACACGTACAGTCACTACACACTATGCAGCACACAACAGACACGTACAGTCACTACACACTATGCAGCACACAACAGACACGTACAGTCACTACACACTATGCAGCACACAACAGACACGTACAGTCACTACACACTGTGCAGCACACAACAGACACGTACAGTCACTACACACTATGCAGCACACAACAGACACGTACAGTCACTACACACTATGCAGCACACAACAGACACGTACAGTCACTACACACTATGCAGCACACAACAGACACGTACAGTCACTACACACTATGCAGCACACAACAGACACGTACAGTCACTACACACTATGCAGCACACAACAGACACGTACAGTCACTACACACTATGCAGCACACAACAGACACATACAGTCACTACACACTATGCAGCACACAACAGACACGTACAGTCACTACACACTATGCAGCACACAACAGACACGTACAGTCACTACACACTATGCAGCACACAACAGACACGTACAGTCACTACACACTATGCAGCACACAACAGACACGTACAGTCACTACACACTATGCAGCACACAACAGACACGTACAGTCACTACACACTATGCAGCACACAACAGACACGTACAGTCACTACACACTATGCAGCACACAACAGACACGTACAGTCACTACACACTATGCAGCACACAACAGACACGTACAGTCACTACACACTATGCAGCACACAACAGACACGTACAGTCACTACACACTATGCAGCACACAACAGACACATACAGTCACTACACACTATGCAGCACACAACAGACACGTACAGTCACTACACACTATGCAGCACACAACAGACACGTACAGTCACTACACACTATGCAGCACACAACAGACACGTACAGTCACTACACACTATGCAGCACACAACAGACACGTACAGTCACTACACACTATGCAGCACACAACAGACACGTACAGTCACTACACACTATGCAGCACACAACAGACACATACAGTCACTACACACTATGCAGCACACAACAGACACGTACAGTCACTACACACTATGCAGCACACAACAGACACGTACAGTCACTACACACTATGCAGCACACAACAGACACGTACAGTCACTACACACTATGCAGCACACAACAGACACGTACAGTCACTACACACTATGCAGCACACAACAGACACGTACAGTCACTACACACTATGCAGCACACAACAGACACGTACAGTCACTACACACTATGCAGCACACAACAGACACGTACAGTCACTACACACTATGCAGCACACAACAGACACGTACAGTCACTACACACTATGCAGCACACAACAGACACGTACAGTCACTACACACTATGCAGCACACAACAGACACGTACAGTCACTACACACTATGCAGCACACAACAGACACGTACAGTCACTACACACTATGCAGCACACAACAGACACGTACAGTCACTACACACTATGCAGCACACAACAGACACGTACAGTCACTACACACTATGCAGCACACAACAGACACATACAGTCACTACACACTATGCAGCACACAACAGACACGTACAGTCACTACACACTATGCAGCACACAACAGACACGTACAGTCACTACACACTATGCAGCACACAACAGACACGTACAGTCACTACACACTATGCAGCACACAACAGACACGTACAGTCACTACACACTACTCAGCACACAACAGACACGTACAGTCACTACACACTATGCAGCACACAACAGACACTTAGTCACTACACACTGTGCAGCACACAACAGACACGTACAGTCACTACACACTATGCAGCACACAACAGACACATACAGTCACTAC